>JAECUM010049253.1:0-15916 GCA_016617855.1 Megalonaias nervosa
CACTGGAGGGAACAAAGGGGCTGCTATCTTCAAAGGAATGAAGCAACTGGTAAACCTGGAAGAGGTTGTTTATTCACACTCAAGCCTCTACCCCAGTATAAAATCAGAGTTGAGTTAGGGAAATATGGGCTGGGCAACTGTCCGAAGCAGACACTTATTCTACAGGTCATTTTACGATCACTTCAGTACTCGTCATGATTTTGATCAACGCAGAGGCCTAGTAAGTTAGGGAGTGAATTCTAATAGGCGTACTCCGAATGCACGCATTCGTAAAAGGGAGAGTGGGAATTCAGACTTGAAAAGCTTCTTAAAGAGAAGTTTTCGGTGCTCTTGGGGTTCGTTCGGGTTGGACCTAGTGCCAACCAAAGGTGAATAAAAAAGTTGTTGTAGAGGTCACGGGACCGGATAGAATAAGGGAGGCAGAAGTTTGAAAGCATAACGGAGAACAGAAGTGGAGGAAGTGGAAGGGTGAAGGACGTAGTCGAGGGACGGAAGGGGTACTGGAGTTACAGTCATGGAAAAGGAAATAATACAGATGAGCAAAGTATCAGGGACAGGTGGGAACACTTTCACGTTGCACATCAGATTATGAAATTGGCAGATTAAATAGGTCGATCGAGTGGAGAAATTGTGGACATTTACTTGTGTTATTTGAATATTTAGATTTGTTATTAAATCGTTTATCCTCACATTTTATTTCTTTTATAGTATCCACCTAGACCGTCGGCATTGCTGACTGGGGGCTCGGAGTTATATATCCATCTATTTTTAAATTTTACGAGATTATCAATAATACCATAGGAGACAATGTTACAAATATAATGTTTTGAAGTTGAAGTGTGCTGCCGCAATGAACCCCCTAACAATCAAAGAAAGTGTGGTATTCAGAAACTCTGGTATGACTGCATTTATCAAGAAGTAACTTAATGTAGCCAAGGGTGCGGTTATGCAAAAATTGCCAATACCACTGTGGTAGATTTACAGGGATATTCACCCAAAAAAAATAATCATGATCTTATGGAAAATGAACACCTTTTCGTTACTGTCGTGGATGTTATAATGTAACTAATCGTGATACTTTACTGGTGCGTGAGCCTAGATTGTATCTATTTATTATAAGGAATATTGTGGAATGTGTGCTGTAAAGACAATAGCAATAAATGCCTCCCTGCATAGTATATCAATGACACATGCTGCAAAGTAAATACTGAAGAAAGTTTATGCATACGGTTTGTGTATCACTAGTCGCAGAAGATGAAAATCAGTTCCAGTAACTTGACATCTGTTTGAAAGGGTAGATCTATCATTAGATATAAGTAACTGAACGCGCCTATGAGGTTGAGACATTTGCGGACATTTAGTTGGATCAGCTGGCCAGTGATGTCAAAATTGATGCTGATTATATCTCAGTTGTTGACGAATATTTTCTTCAAGGTGGTATTAGCAAACTATCGTATGCACTAATATATAATCTTGTAAAAAGCCAAATAGAAAAAATAATTGGGATCAAGGTGGTGTACCGATACCAACTCGAGGCCAGCTTTTTGTTTTAGCATTACCTACAAAAATCGTTCTGTCGCTAACAGATAGCAAAAGATCACTTATGGATCGTTTCTGCAACGAGGAAGTGCAGTTCATCGAAAACTCGACCCCTTGCTTCATTCCCCGATGATTTTGTTACACCTACACTGACTCTACCAGGCTGAGACAAATCTCGATTGTTTTCAAGAAGAACACACTTGTCTGTGAAACAGTTCTGGGAAAAGATTGCAGAAGACTAGAACGATCGTTTCAAACATCGCTCAAATGTGTAATTGTTTTGTTTTCTTATGAACGCAGTGTCAGGGCCCCAGCACCCAAATTTGCAGGAGATTTGAAAATAACCAAGTCGACATTTTTCGGTGAATGTGTGGCAGTTCTACTAATACAAATATATTGGTTAGAAGTCCATGCTGCGCCTGATCTAGACAAGCATTTCGAGCGAGAATTATGATAGATTCTCGAAGTTACCGGCTTGAGCCACTAATGGTAACGACATCTGCAATATGAAGGCACTAACATAATTGTATTAAATATGAAACACAAACACATGTGTAATGTTGTAGATGGTGTTGTGCCTTGGATTGTCAGGGATCACGACATCGTTTACTAGTACATGCACAAAAATCGAAATTGTTGTTTGATCGGTGTCAATTAACGGATGTTACTGGCAACGCTAATAAAACAATTTCGTCATGGTTGCATTCGAAATTTACTGTCTATTTAGAACTTCTCGCTGCTGCATAAAGTAGTCTCAATACATTTAGCAAACTTTTCGATGGCTAACTATGATACAGAGATTAGCATGACTGTTTTCGAGACAGTGCTGGTGGAAATGAAAAACTATCAACGACATCGTGCACAGATAGGGCGTTAGCGACCAAAAAGCAAATTGTTACAGATAGTGAAAATATAGTATTTGCTAGAGTATATCGATCAGTCTGCCAAATAGCCAAAGCATTGGCCTGACTGCGGAGTAACTTAGACTGAGGCTGACATTGGGTTAGTGTGCAATTGCTTAAAGTATATATTCGCTTGTAAATGTAAAGACATAATGTACAGAAGGATTTGGACTATAACAGTAATATTTGTCTAAAAGCCTAATAATGATTCTACTTCTCATCCGGTCTGGGAATAAGACCATATACAACGATCGTACAGAAGGATTTGGACTATAACAGTAATATTTGTCTAAAAGCCTAATAATGATTCTACTTCTCATCCGGTCTGGGAATAAGACCATATACAACGATCGTGTCCACCTGAACATTAACTAGTTGATCTCAAACAAATTAAGGTCCAAACCTCTATCGTCATAATGTTTCTCAAGCTTGAACGATAACTGTGGTATTTATTGATAAATGCTTTGTTTATTTATGTTTGAGATTGTTGCATGAGTGCGTAAGTTTTTATGTACATCACGTGAAAGTCCTCTGGTGTTGGTTCCTTTACGGATACATGATCATGGAATCAGAGTATTTGCAGGTGGTATAGGAGTATAACTAAGTTTAAGTTTGATAGCCATGAGGTTGTTCGTAATTTTTGTTAGTGTATTTTCGTTTGTCATTTAGTGGCTTACTCCTGTTTGTCTAGATAGTGACTTTTCGTGTTCCAACCTTAGTACTTTGTATTAGATCTTGTCAATTACATTACGTCTTATACTTTGTTTAGTACGGCTATTTTCATATTTGTTTCAATCAAATATTAATGTTTGATTTATTAAAGCTGCATTGAGGTTGATTCTTCATACGCAGCTGTGCACTTTGCTATTGCAGAAATATGGTCTTTATGTTTAAAAATTGTGGTTCTATATTGTTTCTCAGAGTTCCTATTTGGAATAAATGTCCCCTGTGCACGACTAAAACCTGAACCTGGCTCGAGTCTTTAGATACGTTTCTACATTGAATACGGAACACGGTATGGTCTGTTATTCGAAACCCAGCACAAGTATCATGGTACATAGTTTTGATGCAATGTGTTGCGCGTTTAGGATGTTGTTTGCTATTACTGAGTAATCGAATACACAAAAGTATATATTTCCATATCATGCTGGCATGGAAGTTGTGGCATCTAGAAATCCCCTATCATTCAAGCGCCCAATTTCGTAGAATTGTAATGGTAATTTATACCCGAAACATATAATGCAGAGAGAAAAAGAGTTGGGAAGACAACATTAAGAAGTGGACAGGCATGGGATTTGGAGATTCCCAAAGAGCAGTGGAAAACAGGAAAAGATGGAGACAATTGGTTGTAAAGGCAACTGTGGTGCCCAACGACTTCTTGGGTTAAGGGATTGATGATGATGATGATGATGATGATGATGATGATGATGATGATGATGATGATGATGATGATGATACCCGAAACAAAACCAAAACTGTAAAATCCAGTTTTTCTTTTATGTCGTCAATGGCATTCAACCTTTCCAAAGCCGCTGATTTGCTTTATCATTCGAAGCGGTGACTGGCAAAGTTTGCACTTTGATACATATGACTTTGATTCAGTATACAGTATGTCTTGTCCGATTATTTTACGACTGAAAATTGTTTGCAAATAGTATTTTGGGATATAAATTGTCTCCAAAAAAATGAAATATTCTCAAAGAGATAAAGACAAAATTCAATATTATTTAGGACAGGGTACTTGTGTTACTGTTGAATTTTATTTATTCATCATAGCGTCGTAATAATGATCATATATATTTTAAAAGGACTGCGTGAGATAGATTCCTCGGTTCGAAGAACAAAGGATTGTAGACTGCTATTAGAAATGACTGTCCTCAAACAATTGTGTGACCTAATTATTTGAGGCCATGTAATGTCTTATGACTATAATATTTTATTTCAGCTACAACAGAGGGAGATGATACAGTCCACTGTTTATTACGGGAAATCTTAACTCTGACGTTTACTTCAGTGACCCACAACAGTAACCCATCGCAACGCAACGCACATCTCTCTTTATGTGAGGATTATGAAGCAACGCAGTGATACAAAATTATGACTCTCCTTTACAGGTGTGTGTTTCAAGTCTAATTAAAACTTTGACGATTATCATGCAATCATCCTCGAAACTTACAACAGCCAACCCTTTATTCTCGATGAAAATTCGTGCTGCTTTCACGAAGAATCTACTATAGCATACATACATCCTGTTAAATGTATAGGCGTTTTTTTAGGCTCTTTTATCTAGCCCGTATTCCGATCTGTCCAGATTTTATTCTCCTCTTCTTTCATTTCTTTCTCACTTGGCTTTAATATACGTGTTTATGATTTCGTTAGAGTATAAGTGGATGGTACATGCCATCAAAGGTTTTTTACACTTTCTGTTTGTATTTGTGTATTAGCCTGAAATATATTAAAGGGGTACGTACTGGCCATTATTGAAAGTGAAATTACAACATCGTTTCAAGATATATATGTCACCTCATGCCATGTATATCTGATAGAATAATTCAGACCAAATAACGGTATTCTCGGTAGGACTTAACCCGACAAAACTGTAAACTCAACATGCCCAACATTCTAATATGGTGTTGGAAGATATCTCCTCTTACTTGGTATAGATACTCAACGACAGGCTAAAATTCAGAATATTTAATCTGTACAACGCGATAACAAGCTGGAATGCAATCTGAAGTTAAAATATGAATAAATAAAGATTCAGATATTCGCTTAGACACTATTAAACCAACGAGGGTATTAGAACTGAAGAATCATGCTACTGCATGCTTTTATAGTGTGGTTTACATCAGCGCCAGCTAGGACAACTAAAACTGTAATCTTGTTCCTTTGATGGAAAAGCAGCATTTTAAGTGGCTTGCATAGCTGCAGAGACATAACAAACTTAGTGATAACGCCTAACTCGTGTTCCACTCTCATGTCCAAAATTCTGCAAAAGGATCAGACAATCAGTTTAGTAACATTTCCTGCTTCTGTTTCAAAATCATAACAGAATGAATTTCTAATATCTTGCTCTTTTACAAAAATATAAGTAGAACAATAAAGCCTTAACTATAGCAATAGCAATGACTATAACAATGAGGAGACACAATATTTTTTAAAGTCAAATTTTAGATTATGAAAGTATGTTGTAGCAAAGGTCAGTTTTTTAACCTCATTTCAGAACAAAATATTTCCTAGCTACTACATGATTCATGAAGCAACAGTCAATGAGTTTGTCTGAAATAAGAGACCTAAAGTATATATCATTCAATAATACGCAGAATGTTTAGAGAAATACTTAGTAAAATTATAAATAAAGGAAAGACTGATATTACAAAACTCAATGCGAAAATTTGGCAACACAAAAATACGAGTGTCATACCGTCTTGATTTGTTAAATATAAATTGCAGATAATGCATGTCAGAAGTGTAAAAAGTCACGTACATCTAGTATGCTATTCCGATACGCATATTCCTTCTTATTTAGTAAATATGCACATTATTTACCGTGTGCGGATTGAAATACTAAAGTTCATGTTTGATGATTTTCATTTCTTGCCTTCACTCCATTTGTAGATTCGTCTTGTAAACAACTTTGTTTTCAATATATGCTCACACCGGCATAAGTTGACTTCCATAAGACGTATTTTGGGGATGGGTGTTTTTTTTGTATTTTGTGTTTTAAAATTTGAGTTACGTTTAAGACATGTCAATAATGTGAAAAACTAAATCAAACTATTGTTAAAAACGAACTCACTAGTCTCACACTTGTGGCAGCAAATACTGTTTTTATCGTTTTGTTTTGTTTTATTATTTGGGGAGATTGTGTCCTGCTTTTAAAATAAAGTAAACATGACTTGAATATCCTAACATTCATGGAAATTCTTATACTGAGTGTATAGCATTGAAACTGAAAAAGAAATGTTAGTAATGGAGAGTAATACATAACTAAGTGAATCAATCATTTTTACGGAATAACCATTGTTACTTATATACACTCTTGGTAGGTATTCTCTGAACATATTGAGTATAACATATCTATAATCAATGTTTAACCTAACATGCAATTGAAAATAAATCAAATGTCATCCACATGTTAATTTACCTTGCATTCATACTGTGATTAGTGACGTTTGAGCAGAGCTTCAATCAAGCAAACAAAATAATATGTCTTAATCGAACACCATATTCCACAGATATTATTAATCATATTGTATAACTGTAATATATATATGTCTGTGTGTGTGTATGTGTTCTCTCGGGGCACATCAATATTGTTGGTGTTCTAGGTAATATTGTAATCGTTTCGCAAACCCTAACCACAAATACGTTCACAAATTACAATTTGCCATTATTCATCATATTCACCTTGGTAATAAGTCAAACTTAACGGGATTATGATGTTCAACGTATAAAGAGTATACTTTTCATCTGTTTGTCGAGAAGGCCGTTTATGACGAAAACGTATCACTTCTGTATTCATAGTCTACTTCAACCTTGTCTTAATATCACATATATCGAGCATACATTGCGATATATCAAAAAATGTAATTGATTATAAATGGTATAGCGTCTTAGGCATGATAAATACAGTTTCTAGTGATTAACTATGAAGCCAAAATATCAACAAAAGACCAGCTGAATCCAAAGAATAATGTCAAGTGTTTAATTATGTGAGTATTTTATCCATTCTATTACTGAGAGGCTAGAACATCTAACTCGACTTTCATGTACATTTAGTGTTCTATAATGTACAGTACGTATCTTGGCATGCATAAACGCTACATACATTGAATACAATCAGTTGATCTCCAGTTGGTGAGTGTTTGTTGCAATTTTCGACAAAACCTAGCAGTTTTTGATTTTTCAGAAAAGCATCTAGGACAAAATACTTAGAGAACTTAATAAATTCATTTAATTTAAGAGTTCTGCCCTGATTGTCCCAAAGGGATTCCTACCACTGTCATCTTGTCCACGTTTGGCAAATATTTGTATTACTGGCCTTCTATTATGCATCCCGTTTTGCATCAGGATTCTTTAAATTTTATCCAAAACAGGCTGAAAATAGCAACATGCGATTCACGTGCATGGGATTTAGAATGATATTAGTGTGCATGATTCTCATAAACTTAAGTAAAGTAGTTATAATCACATCTTCTCGAAGCATTATGCAAGTTGAAACCTATTGCTTGCAAAAAAGTATTTTGCTCATTAGTGACAGATCGAAATGAATATTAGTATACATACATACATGCATACATATATACATACATACATACATGCATACATAACAACATACATACATACGAGCACACATGCACACATACATACATACACACATACATACATACACATACATATATCCATCCATCCATACATCCATCCATACATACATACATACATACAAACATACTTACACATTTTGCTTGTGAGAGGGTGGATAAATGAAAACATAACCAGGTTTATTGTTACACGCGGAGAAGAAAGCCTTGGCGTTGTCTCAGTACTAACAAGAAGAGGCAGCAGCTGGCAGCACTACGACGGAAAATACCCTTCTATTGTATGTCCTTAAACGATATGATTTCATTGACAAAATGAATTGTGGCAGTAATAACAAGAAGAGGCAGCAGTTGGCAGTAGCTGGCACGAAAAGCCATACATACATACATACATACATACATACATACATACATACATACATGCATACATACAAACATGCATACCCGTTTTGCTTGTGAGAGGGTGGATAAATGAAAACATAACCAGGTTTATTGTTACACGCGGAGAAGAAAGCCTTGGCGTTGTCTCAGTACTAACAAGAAGAAGCAGCAGCTGGCAGCACTACGACGGAAAATACCCTTCTATTGTATGTCCTTGAATGATATGATTTCATTGACAAAATGAATTGTGGCAGTAATAACAAGAAAAGGCAGCAGTTGGCAGCAGCTGGCACGAAAAGCCATACATACATACATACATACATACATACATACATGCATGCATGCATGCATGCATGCATGCATGCATACATACATACATACATACATACTCCTATGTGTTAGGCAACCTAGTCAGCTGTTTGTGAAGTGTGGTAAGTGTAACTTGTTGATTTTGTTTTGTAATTGTTTTTGAAATCGCACTGGACTTTTACACTATGCAAGTGTCCATACTAATCTTCAACCATTTGCTGTCTGGAAGCTAAGTAAATGTGTCCTAATAAAACTTGGTCCTTCGCTACTATTGCCTATTTAACAATATGTTCAATTTCACGAGAGAATGAATACAGCTGTAAACTCTGCAAAAGATTGACTTCAGACAGAGCCAAGCATATGCTACTATACTGCCAAGCCCTAAATGATGAGCGTAACACTATGTTTGAAAGAATAATAGATGCAATAGACATATTAGATTCACACTGGTTTTTGTGTCAAGACAATGACTCATTACTTCGTACCCTTTTGGGCAAGAGAGTGGACATCCATGGATGATCATAGATTTCAGCAATTGAAATGGTTTATTGTTACACGCGGAGAAGAAAGCCTTGGCGTTGTCGCAATACTAACAAGAAGAGGCAGCAGCTGGCACAAAAAGCCACAATATGTGTTAGGCAACCTATTCAGTTGTTTGTGAAGTGTGGTAAGTGTTATTTGTTGATTTTGTTTTGTAATTGATTTTCAAATCGCGCTAGAAGTAACAGCAGCAGAAGAGAGGAAATATTGATAGTAGTTAGTAAACACAAATTTTATGTTTTATTTTTGCACGTGTTGATCGCTTATCGGACGGTCTTCATAGTAATAATTTTGTGTCCAGTAACTCTTCGTGTGGACCACTTTTTATGAACACTTATTATTATTTTGTCTGTCTCAGATAACACTGACTGATTTTCGGATTTTAATTCATACTATCGTTTAGTTACCTTTCCTCTCCAGAAGTGTGGTACAAGTTAATTTTATCCTTCAGATGTGAGCCAGTATTAATAACTTCATTGGATTTGAATGTTAATTTATTGTAGTCATTAAAATTCTTTTAAACCTGCGCGATGATTATATTTAGCAAACCAGAATATATAATTTGAGCTGGCGAATATTCAAAACTGTCGAATCACTGAACCATTTTGTCAATGAAATCAAATCATTCGAAAACATACAATAGAAGGGTATTTTCCGTGGTACTCTAATACGTGGTAAAATAAGCAAGCAATCGAAGAGCCTATTTCATAATATCATACACTGCATTTTAAAAGTATAGTGCGTGCAATTGGGTTACACGGTTTATGTTATTATAATATATTAAGAACACAGTCACTAATAAAATGTACACTTACCAGAAAAAATATATAGAGGATCTCAAATGGGTAATGAGTTACTATTATATTTATGAAACGAGTTGAATAACGTCCAGCTTTTGCGAGCCTTGGCGAGCAAAAGCGGACATTATTCAACGAGTTTCATAAATTTAATATTAAATCGTAACCCTCTCTCTCTCTCTCTCTCTCTCTCTCTCTCTCTCTCTCTCACACACACACACACACACACACACACACACACACACACACACAAACACACATTTCGCTTGAAGCGCGTGATCAGGGATTTATGTAGATCATGGTAGTCTAATTTTCATTAACGCAATATGTCGATTTAAGTGCACAATTACTATTCTCAGCGCTTTGTACCATAATCTTCACTTATAAGTCCTCCGTAGTCCCTAATCAAATGTTATATCGTTAGACAAACGCGAGAATATTAGCCAATAAAGCAAAAATATGTCTAAGCAAACCAGCTGACATTTTTATTCGTGTCTGCACGTTCAACGGCATCATGCTATACTTTCCTCATATTTACTTCAAAAAAAGTTCAACAGGGATGAGAAAGCTTAAGATAAATAAGGCTTTCTAGACTTTTTCTTATAATACCATACATGCTGTTAAACAGCTATTAATCAATTCAAAACAAACATACAGTTTTATATTTAAGCTAAATAAATAGCAGCAATGAACATAAATACTTTATTAACATCATTTATGTCATAATACTTGGAATATTATCAATACATACTTTTTAATGCTGAAAATGCCATATCCGGAGGATATAACATGACACAGAATTTGCCATTCCATTGTCTAAAGCAGCTAAAACATCAGCGATTGTGGCTTAGCTATGTGTTACAAATCGTTTTAACTGGGGAACGATAGCCCGCATTTCTAAAAGCGGTGTGGCAGTTGGACGTAACACTCGCCATTTCTATCAAAACGTAAAACATTATCCTGCCTTTATTAAATAATATTCCTGTCCATACCGGTTCACATCCACGGAACAGATGATGGCATACAATTTTTTTAAAACTTCCATCTTTTCAACTTTCCATCCTCAGCACCACTTTAGACGGATAAAAGGAGTTTGTTCTTTAGATGTTTCGACTTTATGATCTAAACTCCCACATACCGAAATCAAGGAGGTGTGGGCTTTACTAAGTTTGTTTTCGTGTACCCCTGAAAGTAAGCTATTATTCCGACAGAGATGAAATGAAGGTTGGGTATACATGCATACACGATGAGCCAAATTAAAGTTAGGATGTGAAACCCTGCTTCTTGACAGGATTTAAATTGATGAATATAAAAAGACACAATGGTTCCATTTGCTTTTAATATTCTGGTCATTTAATAATTATTCTAATTCATTTTCGTATCCTTCAATGTAGCATTGATGATTTAACAATATGACGTGAGCACAACTATGAGATCATTTTTTGTTTCCTGGACACATGTGTGTCTTTTTCTTTTTCGTGTAAACAAGCTGCACACAGGTTGGATACTCTGTCAATAACTGGCATAGACTTGTATGTTGTTGGAATTTTGTAATGCTCTCTTCTAACAGAATGTTCCTCTGCGTGTATTGCATAGAGTCCTTAATAATTATTCTGGTCTGGAAGCTAAATAGCCACGAATTCTCTTCCGACAAAAGAATATATTGCTACTAAATGATGTATGCTTAGTCACATGTGTCACAATAATAATTATATCTAAGAAATCCTGTGATATTGATAATTACATCAAAATTATTTTGGACATGTTAAATAGAATATGCTTTCGTTAAGATCTCCACGAATGGCTTAAGAGTCAGATTTTCAATATACAACGAAGGTCTCGTACGTCATGATGTTTCTGCAGTTCAAGCCTACTAACTGTCCATTTGATAATTCATTCTAGTTCCCCTGAATCTCCGGGGGGTAGCTGTTTAGATTCGAACCGGTTTTGTAATTCTCGACAATAGGCGTTTCCATTCAGGTATTTATTTTTTCTCGTCATCGTCGCAAGCCACCGCGATGAGGATATACAATATTGGTCCTAGTTAAGCTAGAGGCAACTTCATTTAATACTGTTTCGTTGATCTACAAATAAAACTTTTCGTGGCCTTTTGTTCCAACGAGGTAAAACTGCTGTCGTATGAAAGGGGGATTTTCCATTGATCATGTCAAACCTTCAAACCCATCTTTTGTTTGTTGGACGTGTTTAATTTAGTCTCATTTTGTGAAAGAGTTCAATTCCGAATCTCCATTAAAGTTTAATCAAAACAGCATATTCTAAACTGCCGTGAGTAATGGAAAATCTCTAGCTACCCTGGTCATGTGCTTGTCACTGTCATTTCAACTCCTTGAATAAAGCTGCCCTGTTTACCTTGACTTGAGACTTTAACACTTTAAATTTTATTATGTAAGACTGACTGGTGTAAAATATTCTAGATGTCAGTTCGCGAGTAGCTTGAAAGTGAAAATAATAAACCCGTCAAAGAGGTTCTTCGCACGATGAATTTGTTTCAAGATTTTTAGCGTAAACTGTTGATGGCTTCACGAAGTAGTTGGTTACATGCTCAGAGTACAATCAGTTTTGGTCTATTTGTTTTACGAGGAACAAAATGGCCCAATGATTACTTTGGGTAAACGTTCATAACTACAAGTGTCAGGAATCGTTTGATGATGTGTTACGAAGTCCAGAAAAAAGTAGTCGCAGGCCAGTCAGTAAAACTAAAGTATTTATATTGTGCCTGTAACTTACACAAAGTAATTAGAAAATGATTTGTTTGCATAAAGTAAAGCAATATACTTAAAGGGTTTCAAACATCATCTAAATCGATAAAAGCAGAAATGGTCTTAGCATTCGTGTGGAATTATAATCTGTCCGAAGGATATTGTTCATAAAAAATCAGTGCGAGTTGTTTTAAATAATATGTACAATGTATATACGTTGGGTGATATAATGAAACCAATAACAATATTTTTATCAGTTTGAGAACAGGGTGTGTACCATAAGTTTGAAAATGGCTGAATACAGCCAATTACGTTGCCTTCGATGACTTACTGCTTATAATTCTGGTACCGAACAAAATGGCATCAAATGGTCGATTTGTGTTTCATATAATGATAATGCTTCTTATTTTACATGGCTGTCAATTTCGATTTTCAGATGATGAAGAACAAACGAGAGTAACTTACTAGCACCGGTTGATGAATAAAATCCGAATATCATGATAAATAATGTTTTGTACTTATATAGTCATGATTATAATTCATCATCTAAAGTTATCTTGATAAAAGACAGGGTAGATTTTTCAGAATACGGCAGGTAGAACATGTAAGATTTACACAATTTGTTAATAACAAGGTAAATATCCAAAACCAGCAAATTACAGCTTCTTGGTCATTTTTAGAGCCTCTTTGAAGCCCTGAATTCACAAATACATATTTCGTCACCAGATCTATTCAAGATGACATTGCTAAATTCTACTATCAGCTCTTGTCGTAACATTACATCTAGAAGCATATTATTGGACTAAAAACACTTAAACAAAGATTCGTTTCTAGACAGTAAGTTTTGATAAACATTAAATACATTAACGAGTTGCATAGTCTCAGGTATCAACACTTGTCTCCTTCATTTGTACAAAATATTGTTGTAAATCCCCAAAACAACATGAATGTGTGCTTAAGGATGCAGCGTGATTCCCACTTCCCTATTTCCCTATAATACCCCTACCATCCCCTATAGACAAAACGTACACCCCTTGACATCATTATAATCCGCAAAATTATATCAGCACTGTGCAAGGAGAGATAAATAAATGGTATAAAACAAAGGAATTCAACGTAATTGTTCACTATCACAAACGAACATATGGTAGAGAAATGTCTGTGTGCTAACACAAAGAGAAACATACTTAATACATTATGATACATACTTAATACATTATGAAACATACTTAATACATTATGATACATGGAATTAAGAAAGACATAATGGTTTGAAGATGATTTCACACATACACAAACATTAAACATGATGGAGAGAAGAGCAATCGCACACCTAAGGACATCTACTATCTTGCTGTTGCAATGCAAGATGTGGGTTTAAATATATCCATCACTGTCATTATTTATCTATGTAACCAAGCTGATATTAAAACTTGCAATAATGTTTTCAATTTAATCGTCCTATATCTAATTATTCTACTAACCGGCCTCCCACTGTTGCTAAAAGTCACTAACAGAAAGAATTTTTTCAAAACTATCTAGTGTTCAGTGAGTCAAATTTGGTTCTTCCATTTGTTATAAATTTACGTTTTGCAACCCTTGACTCGATACTCTAACTGGCCTTATCCTGTGTTACTTGTGCTTTGCTTTTATTTTTTGTTTTGATATTTTTCTATTTTTTGGGTTCTGTTTTGGGGAGTTTTATTGTATGCTGCGTAAAATGTGACTTATGAAGTCAGAATTTTGACTAAAGTTAATGATTACTCTATGTTGGGACATTTTCTATGCAATTATTCTATGTTGGGACATTTTCTATGCAAGTTTGTAAACAGCATTTACATTAAAGATTGATGGTGTGCATCGTACACGGAGTATGACTGACGCAATAGCAGGGCGATGTACCCAAAAACTCCAAGTGAAATGAATTACACGCCACGACCATGCGATTGTTGAAAGAAAAAACCATGGACATTATTTTTGTACATTTCGTTCCACCAAAAAGAATAAGAAATGTGTTGTTTTTTTTTAAATATATATTAGCTACAAATTAAATTCTTTTTTCTCTTCTGTTTCAAGCAACGGAAGAGTACATATGATGTTAAAATGATTATGAGTAATAGTCAACCTAACTATACACATGAACGAAGAAGTAGTCCATTACTATATGGAAAATATTTTTCTTAGCTGGCTACTGTTGTACGGTAAACTTTCTTTTTCTCATAATGGAAAAGTGGAACATATATGTTACATAGTTTATGATTAATATAGATATTTCACATACATGTACATGCATTACATGTCTACGTATCAGAAAAGTTTGAGATAGCTTTAAAACTAAAATTATACTTACAGCTTGCAATGTGGCAAACGAAAACCATAATAAAAATATTGTATATCATCCACGATGTGAATCACATAGCTGACAACAGGTGGTATCTTTCCTGAAGATAGGTAGCACCCAAATGATACTCTCAGGAATTTGTAGGACTATTATAAAGGCAGAATACGGCTAAGTATGGTATACTTAGTCATACATCAGTCACTCAGTCAACTGAATGAACAGGAACATGTGAAACAAAATGTGTATGACTTAGAGGCTTTGTTACTGCATTTGTGTGCGAGAAAGAGAAATATTATACGTTGTACTTTATATACCTTTAAATAAATCTCTCCCTCTCTCATAGCATAAATTTTGTTTTTCATATTCTTTAAATCTGTTGAGTGCATAATATCAAGTCATAAACTGGATTTCGTGTGTCAGTCAACATCATTTACAGCAATCGGTCTTCATCTAGCATCTAGGGTCGCTCACCATACTTATTCATCCAACTATAATTTCACAGTAAACACTTAAACACCGAGTATGGGTTTCCAAGATTTTTTCACGATTTACTGATTTACTAGAATTTTGGCCGGGTTCTGTACTAGTCAAATAGTTTATAATTTTCAACGAAACAAGTATCTTCGCGTTTTGCAAGTCTTAACCGCCAGTGCCTTTTCATCACAATGCCTAACTTTTGCATTGTTATTTATTTAAAATTAATTTATTTAATTTATTCACTTATTTATTTGTTTAGTACTGTTTATCTGTTACTGTATGTTGTATCACAGATCAATATTATATTCCACCTTTAGTGAGACACGCACCTATCGTAGAAACCCAAGGATTCTACTTCATTCTCATATTCACATTTCGTTCTCGAAGAAGTGGCAAGATGGGGTGGATGGTGACAAGTTATAACATGCTCCATAATGTTTCTCCTTTATCTGCGACGATATTCAGTCCACGAACTGAAAGCTAACATGCATTTATTCTCATTCACATATAAATATGTGCATAAGTATAATGTGTGGACACACACACACACACACAGATATATATATATATATATATATATATATATATA
>JAECUM010049255.1:0-12415 GCA_016617855.1 Megalonaias nervosa
GTAAGTTCAAAGATGAAATGAACTCGAGCACCATCAAATATTTTATCGGATTGCGCAGTAAAATGTACGCGGTATTGCTAGATAATAATAAAATAACGAAAAAAGCAAAAGGTCTGCCTCGCGATTTTGTTAAAAAGTTTTATGAGATTTGATGATTACAAGTACGCGCTTGATGGCGGTGTTAGTTTTATAAGAGCAATGGCTGTTCGAACAAATCATCATAAACATGAAACAGATGTCATTATCAAACGCGGATTGAGTAATTTTGATGACAAACGTTATTGCGAAAATGGAGTAGATACATTTGCACTTGGTTATTGTTTTGATGATAGATCTATACTCGATATTATATTCGATGACTAATGTATGAAATTTTATCTAAACTTTAGAAATAATGTTTGAAAATTTGACAGTGATAAATAGTTACAATAGCAAGATCAAATATCTAATGATGGACGGCAAACAGTTGACAGTTGAAATTAATAACGAAACATCAGGTATATGTTTTACCGCAGTTCGAGACAAGCTAAAACTTTCTCTTACCAGATCTGATGACAGCGAGTATTTCAATTACCTCGAACAATTGAGCCAGAAGTTGTTAGAGGAATTTAAAAACCTTCACAATCCGATCAGCCAACAAAAATATACTAAACTTACAATAGATCTTGATCGATCAAAAGTATATTTTATCGACAAAAAATATCCTCTTAACAAATCGCAAATAAAAGATTTATTTGAGTCTCGTCGCTGTGTGAGCGGTAAAGTAAAGTTTAGTCTCTACTATCGTGGCGATGAAATATTTCTAATATCAACAGTAGAAACATTGATAATTGGTGATGAGGTATAAATAATATATGGAAAACGTCACTTACCTTTTCGCCCGGTGAAGATGTCGTCTCTCTTGAAAGTGCTTATAATTGCTTTATATACCTGCGTGAACGTTTTCTGGAATGTTCTGAAATTCGCTGACACATTTCCACGTTTTAGCTCTCTGATGTTTTGCGTGGGCGTTTTTCTAGAATGTTCTGAAAAATCTCCGCGTGACGTTGCAGTATGACTAAGACATGTTACCTGGCTTGGTTGATGTGGGATTGATTTTCAGACTGCGTACATCAAAGGCTTGGCTTATAGAGAGTATTGATTGATTACCAGATTACATTACTTTATGCAACATCTGTTAGGTACACATGTAATATATTAGTGTAAAAGTATAGGATTATATCTGAGCCAGAATCTGCCTTTGGGTTTTGATAAAAAAAATCGTTTGGGGTGGGAGTTTTAAGGTAGAGTGAGGAGTAATTTGCATTTGTTCTGAGAGAGGGAGGGGGTGGAGAGAGGTCTTTGAGATAGAATCGGCCTTTTCCCTTACTACTATTGTTGCAGCGGGTAGATAATATTTGGTAGACGGATTTCGTGGACGTGAGAGATTACAGCGCCCATGATGATGGGATCAATTATCTGCTTACGATCATCGATGTTTTGAGCAAAGTCCGTTGGGTGATGTGTTTACACATAGGCACCGATGATGTGTTAGCACATGACGCCAGTGCGTGAGGCGATAACGCCGACTGCGCACTAAGCGCAACAGGAATAATTTTATCATAAGCTGCTGAAACGTTTTAGCCTAAGACTGACCCATATTTCACAGCACATCGGGTAACCCCATGATTTAAAAAAAAAAAAAAAAAACGTTTAAATACGTAAGCAAATTTAACGAATTTCATTCGGACGGGGAGGAAGTAAGTGTGATGCAGTTGAGCAGCATTTAAAATTACTCTCGCTGTGGTGCTGTCAAATTAAAACGTTTGAGTTTATTTCGGATGGGATATTGTTGCTTATATTTTTGCGCCTGGATCTGATCAGTAGCATAAAACCAATCCACATTTAAATATATCTCAGGCTCATCAGAAAAAAAAATTAGCTCTGGAATATAAATAAAATCTTTGTTCAGCATCGCCACAGTCGCATCCAATTGTTTTAAGATCTCTTCATATGCTGGGTTTGGCCCCAGTTCTGCCTCGGGAAGTGGGCGAGTACACAAACGTTTTAGTATCTCTTCACAGGCGGGGTTAGCACCGGTTTCGCCTCGGGAAAGTTGCTGAAGAGGCCCATTATTTATAACGTATTGGATATATATAATTCGTAGGCAGTGGTGTGTTTAAAGTCATCTGTGACTTCAAACACTGTGGTTTGTGAACAACCAATTTAAAAAAAGAACTAATATAAATATTGGAGTTTAGACCACGAGCCCAGACTTTTGCAGGTTTTGAAAGGAGTTTTTATGATTATTTTGAAGATCCTTTTCCGCTGTACGATATCGCTGACCTTTCAGGAGATGCTATATACAGAGTTTTAGCTTCTCAGCTGAAAGTACACCGGAGCATTAAATTTTATGTGACCGTGAGGGTGCTTTTTAGAAAAATGCATCAGGACGAGATCGAATCTCATTTTACCAGGCGCCAGAGAGCTTTTTTTAATGCCCACGATGTGGATGTGAGAGAGATTTATGAAAAAGTAGGGAACGAGTACCTTCAGCAGCGTGGTTCTGGGTAGGAGTCACTGAGTTCATTTTCAACACAATGCCAAATACAATCCGCTCAAGGCGAACTCGTGGCTACCGTTGCCTCCTAAAGTAGCAGAAAGTCAAAGTTGCATCAACGTCAAAAACAACGAAAACCAGTGCTTTAAATGGGCAGCATTATCCGCACATTATTCCGCGGAAAAAAAATAAATAAATAATAACGCTTATAACATGAGTCATTACAAACCTTACGAAAACACGCTAAATGTTAGCGGAATCGAATTTCGGGCGCAAATCAGCTACATCCCAAAATTTGAAAAACAAAATAACCTCGGAATTAATTGTTTGGGTATGATGCCAATGTTTGTCCGCTAATGTTAACCGGTGCTGTGGATTCCAACACTTGTATCGATCTCTTATGAGATCACAAGGATGACAAGGACCGTCATTACTACTGGATTAAAATTTTCTCGAGGATCATGAGCGGGCAGGTCTCCATAAAGAAATGCCAAATGTTGTATTTTTTTCTGCACAAAATGCGTATCCGCTTTTACCATTCAGCAAAATTAATTCAGCATGTACAGGATTGCATCATCGCCATTGCGATGAAACTACCTAAGGAAAAGATAACCTTTAAAAAATTTCATTGCCAAAAGAGGATTGCTTCGTGGTGTACGCTGATTCTGAAATGCTAATCATGGCGGTTTATCATCAGAAGCCTGCCAACACGATACCATACCAAAAACATGTGCTGTTTAGTTTTGCGTATAAACTTGTTTGCGCCAACGAAAATTACAACTCCGAGGTCAAACTCAACCGTTGAAAAGCTTCTGCAGGATTTATTAACCGAGATGGATTATATATAATTTGTTTTACCAACTCAAATGATTTTTACCGAGCAGAACAGGATCGATTTTGATAACGCTGTAAATTGATCGATCTGCAAAAGGTCATGGGGTTGGGTGATGACTGTGTGCGAGACCACTGGCAAATACCGAGGAGCTGCTCACCGTGGGTGTCGTTTTCGTTTCAAAAACTTCTTTTGTTCTAATGATGATACGATTCGTATTTGATCGTGAAATGTTTTGGGAAGTTCTCCCAAAAATATCAAATGTATCTCTAACAACATGACAAAATACATGCCGTTCTCGTTAGGCAAATTGATGTTCATCGAGAGTTTTCAGTTTATGGCGGCTTCGTAAGACGATCTCGACAAAAACACAAAACAGTTTAAACACATCAAAGAAAAATATGGCGATCATATCGATTATGTCACGCGCAAAGGAGTTTATCTTTAAGAATTTATGAATGATTAGAATAAATTTGAGAAACTATCTTTACCACCTCAGGAGGAGTTTTACAGCTCACTGATAGACTCAACCATCACCAAGGCGGATTATGCTCCTGAGCGCAAAGTGTGGAATGTGTTTGTGAAAAACTGTGTTTATAACCATGCAGTGACATTCGTGTGATAGCGGGCTGAAATGAATGTATCGAAGGACTACACGACTTTGCACGAAATGCTTACCTTATGTGGCGTGATAACGCTAAACTTCGTCATGGTCATCTCAGTAACCAAATGCACCAAATAAACAGCATAATTTAAGTATGCTCTTAACTTATGTAAGAACTAGGAAGTAAAACATAGAGCGGACTCGCTACCCCAGAAATTTGAATATGTCGACCAATGTGAATTTTGGAAACAAGTTAAACAAAATACTACGACAACTTCCAATAGACTACCAATTTGCATTGATGGGAACCATGGTCAAAATAATATATGCAACGTGTGGAAAAATCATTTTGAAGAATTACTCAATAGTGTTAGAAACGAATCGAATAAGAAACGTGTTCTTTCAGCATTGAATACCCCTTCTGCTTGTATTGAGGTAATCACACTATATGAGATCCAACGTGCAACAATAAGACAAAAAGTAGGTTAATGCCCAGAATCAGATTTTTTTATATGAGGAACATTTTAAATTTTCAGATACTAGACTTCATTTGCTATTGACGATTTTATTTAATTGCATGTTTGTACATAACTTTGTTCCAGATGATTTCACAAAAGTTACAATTATACCGCTAATGGAGAACAAAATTGGAAACCTGGCGACATAAATAACTATGGACCAATAGCTCTTACAACTATTATTTCAAAAATATTTGAATGTATCATACTTCAAAAATGTGAAGTCACAATCTCCGATAATCAGTTTGGTTTCAAGAAGCAACATTCAACAGATTTATGCCTATATGCCTTTAAGGAAACTATCACCTATTATATAGAACATAGCAGCCCAGTATTTGCATGCTTTTTAGACGCTAGTAATGCATTTGATAGGGTCAATCATTGGGCACTCTTTAAAAAGTTGCTTGATATTCAAATACATGTCTACATAGTTCATAGTTTAGTTAGCTGGTATTTCAAACAGTTGTACTATGTGTGCAGGGGTATTTTAATATCCAGCTATTTCCATGTAACCAATGGGGTGAGGCAGAGAGGCATTCTTTCCCTTTGTTATTTAATATATACATAGACGAGTTAAATTGTAAACTAGGCTCAGTGTCAAGTGGGGTTACGTCTGCCATGAAATGTGCTGTTTCTTAACAAAATTAGTTCTGCTGATGACATGTCATTAATAAGTCCTATCTCAGGTTTAAGGAAATTATTAAAGTTATGTGAACCATACGCATTACAGAAGGATATCATCTACAATTCACAAAAATCAATATGCATTGTCTTTTATTCAACTTCCTTATAATTACTATCTCATCCCTCTGTACATCTTAACGACCATACTCCTTACGTATGTCAACAGTTATACGTATTTTGGGTCATATTTTAAAATTCAATCGGTCTGATGAAGAAGATCTGATGATTCATTACAAATTTTTGTTTATTCGAAGAAACATACTTCTACGTAAATTTAAGAATTGTTCATTGAATAAAAAAAATTAGATTATTTAAATCGTATTGCTGCACAATGTATTGTGCTCCTCTGTGGACAAACTTTAGTGAATGTATGAAAAGAAAACTAGTAATTGGTTATAATAATAGTCTTTGTTTTCTATTAGGACTTCCAAGATAGAACAGTGACTCCATCATGCTTGTAAATTATAATTTATTCAGTTTTGATGAAGTAATGAGAAAGCATGATTTCTCAATGATGACAAGGATATCTAATAGTAAGAACTTTATATTGAAATCTCTGTGGAACTATGACATTCATTTAAATTCTCGCATTATTAGTAGATGGAACAAAATTACTCTCTATAAGCGCTATTTAATTTCATTCTGAATAATGCAGGGCACAGTCTGTTGTTGTAGATGTGTCTTTATACTTGTATATAAGATATATTTTATGTTTACAATGTTTTGCTTGATATTTATATTTTTATTTAGATGTATGGACTACGTAGTCTGAAATAAAAAAATTCTTATCTTATATTATCTTTTCTTATAACCCAGGTCTTTGCTAGAATGTGCAAACGTAATTTTTTTTCAGGTGTGTTTTTGTTTTACTGTTAACAAATTCAAGCGAATTTTTTTTTTTTTTTCATTTTCATTATGACTGTCATATTCATGTACAATTACTTGTGTATGTCATATGTATAGATTTTTCTGCTACTATTTTGTCAAATACATGACGTGAAAATCTTTATCGACTTTTGATCAGCATATCTTGTCACTCATGAATACCGCTGAATGAAACAATGTCTTCTCATTGTTTAAAAGAAAATGACGTCCTGCATTTATCTATAACATATTTTCAGTTGGTCAGCGAGAAGGCAGTATTCCATTCAGTGCGTTGTTCTTCCGTATCAAGCGGAATTTTTTTTCAGCGTGTGGGTATCAACCCCATTAAATACAGCCAGAAGATTGCAGTTATCTTTGATGACTTTTGGTATTTGAGCATATTGCTGAGTAACATATATAATATCGGTGTTTTTATGTCTGCCTCGAGAACATTTCCGAGCTGGATTTGTTTGTTTGTCTAACATCACGTCATCATATACTACGAGATTGTTGATATCCCCGTCAAGATCATCGACCGACGGAGTCTCATCGATATCAGTAATAAAGTCAATAATATAATCCCAGGCCGATTTATCGGTTGCAGTCTTCTTTGCATTCAGCACACTGTAGCATCGTTAGTCATCTACGGATGGTTACAATAAATATAATTTATCCCACTTAAGCCATCTCATTATCATGTTGAGTAATAATTGAGTCTTTCCAGACCCAGCTGGCCCTATAATAATTGCTCGCATAGAGTTTGGTAATGCTGGATGGTGCTTGACGGGTTCTATTTCTCGTGTCGCTGAGAAGTCAATGACATACATATTAGTGCAAATATAATGAATAATATGAATTTATATTGTGTTCGGTGCAAGGGATTTACTGGTACCAGTGAATTAGCAACAATAAGAACGAGGAATAAAAGGCGTGCACTTACAGGAAAGTGTGTGAAATGTTGCACCAAAAAATACAAGTTTATTTCGTCTCGTGAGAAGTTAGGCGGTGATATCGCTGCTTCACTTGGAAAATTACCAGGGATTCCATGGGCTAAGTATCCCGGCGAAAAACATCTTCCTGGGTATAATTATTGTGGCCCTGGAACCCGACTTGATATTCGACTCGATGAGAGAAATTAACCCTAGCTAGATGAGTCTCCAGTGAATGCGATTGATCAGGCGTGTCATATTCATTATGTCGTGTATAAAAGTCCAGATTTACAAGAACGACATATCGCAGACGTGAAGTTGATACACATGCTAAAGTTGGTATAAAATAACAATCTGCGAGAATCAATAGTAATTGGCTGGTAAGATCTGCGATGAAAGGCAAATTAGTGTTAGGGGCTGGGTAATTAATCGCCCGATAATTATTATAATGATGATGGAGTCCATTTATTATAGCCCAAAGGGATACTGGAGGGGTAGGGCTGCTATTAGTAAACTTGTTGACGCTGCAAGGGTCACACGAGCGGCAGCTGCAGATTGTTTAGGACGACAGGCAATATGGCAAATTTACCTATCACCCCACCAAACAAATTCAATATGGGCATTTTGATGTCAGTACCCCCAATGAAGTTCATCAGGCCAATATTTTGTTTTTACCCCATGATACTATTAAAACACGTCGACGTCATCGATCCGCTAGCGGATCACGCACATACAAATATGCATTAACTGTTGTTGACGTTGCAAATAGATACAAAGAAGCAGAACCGTTATCCGCTAAAACAGCCAGCAAAGTTGCCTCTGCATTTGAACGAATTTATCGACGAGTGCCCTTGCAATGGCCACAGTTATTGCAGGCTGATCCTGACAAAGAATTTCTTGGTGCAGTAACGTCGATGATGAAACAACATAACGTCAAAATCAGACGAGGACACACTGCATTACATCGTGATCAGGCAATCGTTGAACGATTTAATCGAACACTTTCTGAGCGATTATTTTGGATATCAATACGCTCAAGAAATTTTCACAAACACAAGATCTCGTGAATGGGTTACAAGACTGCCAAGTGTGATAGCCGCATTAGATAATAAAATTGCCCGTGGAATTTCTATGAAACCCATCAATGCAATCACGAAAATGCCCATACCAGTACAACTTCATGACTCTTTCTCAAAACAACCAGTACTAAGTAACGTGACAGTCAGATATTTATATGAGCCTGGTGAGCTTGAAGGAGGGGGTATAAAAAAGAGCGACTGATCCAGTCTGGAGTGTAACCGCACATAAAATCTCCGTCGTGGTAAGATCCACGGGTAGACCTGCAATCTACAGATTAGATTCAACTGCTCCTCAACGTGGATTTGTCCGAGAACAATTACAAGTATTTTCTGAAAATACTTAATTACCGCCGCCTTCCCTAAAGCGAAGGTTCACTGCCCCCCCCCCCACAGGAGCTAGCGCCCGACGTCGATTACACTCCAGAAAGGCCAGCATCACATTTTCACGTGTATGACCACGACTACTATTAATTATATCCACGGTAAAAATTGTCTTGGTTTTATTATTCGAATACTGCTGCCATAACATTACTGCGTTACAGGTCGCACAATGATTATTTTTGTTGTTGTCGTAACGTCATAATCGTCTACACATCAAGATCAAGCTCGCGCTTGTCTTATTGTCACTTTGTTGATACCCAGTTAATTTTTTCTTTATTAGTATATCATCACCATTGACCCGAGTTTGATCCTTGTCCACAATGGAGCAGTTATCCTGAATAAATTCAGGGATAACCCTCCGTAGTTGATACATTTTCGTCACTCTTGATACGGCTAAATAAACTACATTTGACCATTCGATACGGTCATCGATAATCCAAATCGTAGTATCAGAAATAGTTAATCCCTGGTATGAATGAATAGTTATAGCATATCCTTGGGTCCAGCACGATGCTGCAGCCGCGAGTGCTTCCTCAACCACATCGACGACAATAATATCATTCAGTACAAGTTTTTTTTTGCTCATTTGTTCCAAGAATCGATACATCAATATTTTGTTTACGTGTATCTGCTGGGCAATAACACAATGGGACACGTAGACATGGATATTTCTCTTGATGAAGCAGAAATAATCGCTGCTGAAGTGAATCACGAACACATTTCCTTGATGCAACTATCAGGTCACCAGGATGCCATAACTTCCAAAAATCCTCATTTTGTTGTTTCTGGAATTACTTTACGCATTATCGAGCACTGGACGCTATCCGGCTTCAGTTTTATTAATGTTTAAAATTCTTTCAACGACTCGTCTATTTCCCTGTGGTCCTCGAGCATTTCCTTATAATAATCGACAGATTCTTTTAACCAGCATTGTAAGGATTAGCCGACAAAGGGTGGACGTTGGCCGTGATCGCCGCACATAACCACGGCTGTATTTTTGCGTCAATAGATATTGGGGAAACATTTTTAACACTTCCACCGATACAGTGCATATCTCATCCCAGATAATAATCTTAGGAATATATTTCTCGCCCATCCGTTCTGGGGCCCGTGAATCTCCCTTCCATCGAAAGAAAATGTGATAGGTATGTGACTTAACACATCGTTGTTTCATCTCTCTGGCGAGCCGGTGAGTCGGAGTCAGCACAACCATATGGTATAACGGTACCAATTGCGCAAGTCCAGGTGGGTGGAGCTTAAGGTGTAGGAACATTGTATTCAGAAATAAACAACAACACTAGCTGTGATTGGTGCATTATGTAAGAGCTGTACTTTCTGTTAGGCTTAAAAAAAGTTGAGCCTCTTGGCAACATGTGAGATTATTTTAATTCCTATCTAGATCATATTTTGAATTTTTTTTCTACAATGTGGTACACATGGCTGAAAACGTGTCTTTTGTGACTAGATAACTCTTACCCTGTCTAGTTCCAGCAGAGTTATCTCCCTTAAATGCAAAGGAGTACCTGGTTTTGTCCTTGTCAAATTGACAATTTAACATTGTTCTCTATGACAGTGCGTGACATGCATGCTGAATTAGGGTAGAAAGTATATTTATTTCACAAAATATCAGCATTGAGGTATATGGAAAAACAATTGGTACCGTGATACCATATCATTGTTCAGGAACAGATTTATTGCGCATGTCGTTTTCTCGGAACCGCCTGACCCATTAAGATAAACAGTTTTATTCCTAGCAACAGGGTCATATACATGTGGCGCTGAGGAAGGTTGTGACAACTGCGAATTTCTGTAATATTCAGGTAGCGGCTTATAATCTGCAGATTCCGAATAATCAATGATCATCTCATTCTTGACTCGCTAACTACCCCATGGAGCATCTCCTGCCCTTACATCACATTCATCTAAGAATCCAATATTTGTTTTATCGATATCAAATGAACCTGTGGCGATTTTGACAGCTATATCAGGAAATCTGTTTATTACTGATATCAGATTTATGGAAACATACGCTAACATCGAAGATCTTAAATGAGTATATTGCGGTGAATTTCCATCATAATAACGCACAACAGTACCCAACTTAGCTCCATCGTTCAAGAATACAGTCTCTGTGTACGCAAGCGTGCCTTTGCTCGTTATGCCTTTGATTATAAAATCGTCGGTAATTAATCGTCTATGATGCGATGAGGCTTCTTGTGTAAATTTACCAATGATTTTTCTGCCCAAATCCTTTGCAAGTGACGTCTCGAAGTTGTCACCGGGTTCTGGTATCCAAACTTGTTTTTGTGGCCGATACGAATTTATTGCCTCACTCACTGTCAGCGATAATAATATCGCCGCATCAAGCATGGATCGTAATAATACTACAGGAACCCAGCCACGTTCATGTTTTGCACAGCAATCGTTGGGGTGTATCGCCTGATTAAGTTTATTAAAATGTCGGCCAAACCAAGCCACAATAACAAGATGAATTCCCTTAGCAAATTCAAATGACTCAACAAATGCAAATCCTGTCAAGTCGAAGTCGTGTAGGGGTCAATCTATCGATACCCTAGTCATCTCATGGATAGGATGCCCAAATCGTTTAAAATACGGCGCACACTCACCCATCCCAGGAAAACTTCCAGGGTAACATGCAACCATGTCAAGGGAGATAACTTCACTGAAATCCTATTTGGTATTCCACAACCCTTCATGCCCATACTCGACATCGCTGAATATCTTCGAGAAATTCTTTCGACGTTGGTCTCCATGAATTTTTCTGGGCAAATTGAGTGACCACAGACGGAACAGTAAAACAATTACTCAGCAATAGTTCTATCTCTTCGTTGTCGTCGGTATATTTTTCGTGCGACTTAAGTCATCGTTGTATGAAGAGATTCAGCACGATAAAGATCCCCGCACGGTCGCACAAACTGATCAAATAATAGATGCTCATCATCACTCTGAAATAACCTCAAAGACACTGGATCAGTTTTACTGATCTCACGAATATATTTAAATATATACCTCTCCCCCAGTGTCTCTGCGAACACCAGTGCTGCAAGCACCATGAACATATTTAACTCATTTATCTCGTGGAAATATAGTTATACTTGACGTCCAAGCGTGAGCGTTATGATCAATTATTGTAATCGGAGCTCCACTTTTCAAGTACTTAGTGCTGTACAAATCCTCGCCGGTTATTGTTTGAACCGTTATTGGAAATCTTAAGGTCTTTTCTAACTCTTCAGTATCTCTATTTGTGGAACCACTTGATCGCACATTAGCCTCGCATTGATTTATTTTATCACGTTGTATCGCTGTGAGACACTTCCCTCGTAACGCGTTCTTTAATAGTTCTGTGATTCACTGGGCGACACAATTTAAAATGCCCCCCCCCCTCCTCGTACTTGTGCCCCCTGTCGCTTGAGACCCTCGCATTGGTGCAGCGCGTTAACACCAGGCTCATTTAACGGATAAATAGTATAAACCACTGTAGTCATCGGATATGCATTCTCGTAATAAGGTTTGTCAACCCCAGTTAACATTCATGGTCTAGAATTTCTATCTAACACAGCCACTACCACCCACCCATCCCCCATGGCTTAGTGATTCACGAACAGGGTCACGTTTATCACGGATAATCCAAGATACATCGCCGGCGTCGTCGACCACGGCAACGATAAATTTTATTCTGAAAAAAGATCTTTGTCCTTCCTGAAAATAATTCACGATTTTTCTTGCTCTTTGGTCATTCATGGTAGCATCAATCTGGAGACTAGCGGCAGGAATGGTGTCCTTGTCCAACGACAAGGATCTGACTCTATGTTGACCACACATGAATTGCCCCATCAAGTCTAAACTCGCCCTTGGCTCCGCGGATACGATTAAGTAATTTCAAATGACCCCCAGGTACTAGCACGCGGCGTGCTCACACGCTACGGTCTACGTCCCTTGGGCCCGTTGGGGGGGGGGGGGGGCG
>JAECUM010049258.1:0-13358 GCA_016617855.1 Megalonaias nervosa
ATGTATGTATGTATGTATATAAAAAGGTTCAAACCGGTTGAATCCGGTTGAAACCCGTTCCATCCGGTTCAAACCAGTTACAACCAGTTGATTCTGGCTGAAAACCAGTTGAAACCGTTCTATTAGATGCCGATTTTATGTGTCAAATCATTATTGGATAGGTTCAACCGTATTCAAGCTTTGCAAACCGGTTCAATCCAGTTCAAACCGGTTCAAACCAGTTTCGACCAGATGATTCTGGTTGAAAACCGGTTCAAACTGGTTTATTCCATGCCAATGTTATGTCCTAAATTATTACTGGACGTGTGGTAACAGGTTTCAAGCTGTTCAGACCGGTTCAAACCGGTTCCATCCTGTTCCAACCAGTTCCGACCAGTTGATTCTGCTTGGAAACCAGATAAAACCGGTTTATTCCATGCAGATTTTATGCCTGAAAACATTATTGGACAGGTTTTAACGTGTTGCAAGCGGATGAAACCGGTTCAATCCGGTTCAAACCAGATCGGACCAGTTGATTCTGGTTGGAAACAAGTTCAAACTGGTTTATTCCATGCCGATTTTATGTCTTAAATCATTATTGGACAGGTTTCATCCTGCTTCAAACAGTTCAAACCGGTTAAATCCGGTTCCATCCGGTTCAAACCAGTTCCGACCAGCTGATTTTGGTTGAAAACTACTTGAAACCGGTTTATTCTAGGCCGATTCTATTTATTAAATCATTATTGGAAGGTTTTTACCAGTTATAAGAGGTTCAAACAAGTTCAAACTGGTTCAAACCGGTTTCACTCGGTTCAAACCAGTTCCGAATAGTTGATTCTGCCTGAAAACCAGTTCAAACCGGTTTATTCCATGCCAATGTTATGTCTTAAATAATTATTTGACCGATCTTTACCGGCTTGAAACAGTTCAAACCGGTTAAATCCGGTTCAAACCGGTCCCATCCGGTTCAAGCCAGTCACGACCAGTTTAATCTGCTTGAAAACCAGTTCAAACCGGTTTATTCCATGCCGATTTTATGTTTTAAATAATTATTACACAAGTTTTAACCGGTTTTTTACTCCTTAAATCATTATTGAACAGATTTCAACAGATTTATAGCGGTTCAAACTGGTTCCATCCGGTTCAAACGTGTTCCGACCAGTTTGGTTCAGGTTGAAAACCAGTTGAAACCGGTTTATTTCATGCCGATTTTATGTCTTAAACCATTATTGGACCGGTTTCAACTAGTTATATGCAGTTCAAACCGGTTTAGTCCAGTTCAAACCGGTTCCATCCGGTTCAAACTAGTTCCGACCAGTTGATTATGGTTGAAAACCAGTTCAGACCGTTTATTCCATGCCGATTTTATGTCTTAAATCCTTATTGGACCGGTTTTAACCATTTCAAACCGGTTGAATCCGGTTCAAACCGGTTCCGTTTGGTTCAAACCAATTCCAACCAGTTGATTCTGCTTGAAAACCAGTTCAAACCGGTTTTTTCCATTCCGATTTTATGTCTTAAATCATTATTGGAAAGGTTTTGACCAGATTTTAGCGGTTCAAACCGGTTCAAACCGGTTCCATTCGGTTCAAACCAGTTCCGACCAGTTGATTATGGTTGAAAACCAGTTCAGACCGGTTTATTCCATGCTTATTTTATGTCTTAAATCGTTATTGGACCGGTTTTAACCATTTCAAACCGGTTGAATCCGGTTCAAACCGGTTCCGTTTGGTTCAAACCAATTCCAACCAGTTGGGTCTGGTTGAAAACCAGTCCAAACCGGTTTATTCCTTGCCGATTTTATGTCTCAAATCATTATTGGACCGGTTTCAACCGGTTATAAGCAGTTCAAACCGGTTTAGTCCAGTTCAAACTGGTTCGATCCGGTTCAAGTCAGTTCCGACCTGTTGATTCTGCTTCAAAACCAGTTGAAACGGGTTTAATCCATGCCGATTGTATTTCTTAAATCCTTACGTGACAGATTTTAACCGGTTTTAAGCGTTTCAAATCGGTTCAATCCGGTTCAAACTGGTTCCATTAGGTTCAAACCTGTCCCGACCAGTTGATTCTGGTTGAGAACCACTTCAAACCTGTTTATTCCATGCCGATTTCACGTCATAAATCATTATTGGACCGGTTTTAACCGCTTTCAAGCGGTTCATAGCGGTTCAATCCGGATCAAACCGGTTCCATCCGGTTGAAACCAGGTACGACCAGTTGTTTCTGCTTGGAAACCAGATCAAACCGGTTAATTCTATGCAGATTTTATGTCTCAATTCATTATTGTACTGGTTTTAACCGGTTTCAATCCGGTTGAAACTGGTTCCATCCGGTGCAGACAAGTTCCGACCAGCTGATTCTGGTTGAAAGCCAGTTCAAACCGATTTATTCCATGCCGATTTTATGTCTTATATCATTATTGGACAGGTTTTAACCGGTTTCAAGCGGTTTAAACCGGTTCAATTCGGTTCAAACCAGGTTAGACCAGTTGATTCTGCTTGGAAACCAGATCAAACCTGTTTATTCCATGCCGATTTTATGACTTTAATCATTATTGGACAGGTTTTAACCGGTTTCAAGCGGTTCAAACCGGTTCCATGCCGTTCAAACCTGTTCCGACCAGTTGGTTTTGGTTGAGAACCAGCTGAAACCGGTTTATTCCATGCCGATTTTATGTCTTAAATCATTATTGGACCGGTTTCAACCGGTTATAAGCAGTTCAAACCGGTTTAGTCCACTTCAAACCGGTTTCATCCGGTTCAAGCCAGTTCCGACCAGTTCATTCTGCTTTAAAACTAGTTGAGACCGGTTTATTGCATGCCGATTTTATTTCTTAAATCATTACTTGACAGATCTTAACCGGTTTTAAGCGGTTCAAATCGGTTCAATCCGTTTCAAACCGGTTTCATTCGGTTCAAACCAGTTCGGACCAGTTGATTCTGGTTGAGAACCACTTCAAACCAATTCATTCCATGCCGATTTTACGTCTTAAATCATTATTGGACCGGTTTTAACCGGTTTGAAGCGGTTCATAGCGGTTGAATCCGGATCAAACCGGTTCCATCCGGTTCAAACCAGTTCCGACCAGTTGATTCTGCGTTAAAACCAGTTCACACCGATTTATTCCATGCCGATTTTATGTCTCAAATCATTATAGGACAGGTTTTAACCGGTTTTTAGCATTCAAACCGGTTCAATCCGGTTCAAACCGGTTCCATTCGGTACAAAGCAGTTCCGAAAAGTTGATTTTGGTTGAGAATCAGTTGAAACCGCTTTATTCCATGCCGATTTTACGTCTTAAATTATTATTGGACCGGTTTTAATCGGTTTCAAGCGGTTCAAAGCGTTTGAATCCGGATCAAACCGGTTCTATCCCGTTCAAACCAGTTCCGACCAGTTGATCCTGCTTGGAAACCAGATCAAACCGTTTTATTCGATGCAGATTTTATGTCTCAAATCATTATTGGTCAGGTTTTAACCGGTTTCAAGCAGTTGAAACCGGTTCAATCCGGTGGAATCTGGTTCCATCCGGTTTAAAGAAGTTCCGACCAGTTGATTCTGGTTGACAACCAGTTCAAACCGCTTCATTCCATGCCGATTTTATGTCTTAAAGAATTATTGGACAGGTTTTAACCGGTTTTCAGCGGTTCAAACCGGTTCAGTCCGGTTCAAACGGGTTCCATTCGGTTCAAACCAGTTCCGACCAGTCGATTCTGGTTGAGAACCAGTTCAAACCGGTTTGTTACATGCCGATTTTACGTCTTAAATCATTATTGGACCGGTTAAACCTGTTTCAAGCGGTTCATAGCGGTTCAATCCGGATAAAACCGGTTCTATCCGGTTCAAACCAGTTCCGACCAGTTCATTCTGCTTGGAAACCAGATCAAACCGGTTTATTCTATGTAGATTTTATGTCTCAAATCATTATTGGACAGGTTTAAACCGGTTTCAAGCGGTTGGAACCGGTTCAATCCGGTTGAAACTGGTTCCATCCGGTTCAAACAAGTTCCGACCACTTGATTCTGGTTGAAAACCAGATCAAACCGGTTTACTCCATGCCGATTTTATGTCTTTAATCATTATTGGACAGGTTTTAACCTGTTTTGAGCGGTTCAAACCGGTTCTATACGGTTGAAGCCGGTTCTATACGGTTGAAACCGGTTCCATCCGGTTCACGCTAGTTCCGACCAGTTGATTCTGCTTGAAAACAAGTTGAACCCGGTCTATTTCATGCCGATTTTATGTCTTAAATGATTATTGGACAGGTGTTAACCGGTTTTCAGCGGTTCAAACCGGTTCAATCCGGTTCGAACCGGTTCCATTCGGTTCAAACCAGTATCGACCAGGTGATTCTGGTTGAAAACCAGTCCAAACCAGTGTATTCCATTCCCATTTTAAGTCTTAAATCATTACTGGACCGGTTTTCACCGGATATAAGCAGTTCAAACCGGTTGAATTCAGTTCAAACCGATTCAATCCGATTCAAGCCAGTCACGAACAGTTGATTCTGCTTGAAAACCAGTTGAAGCCGGTTTATTCCATGCCGATTTTATGTCTTAAACCATTATTGGACCGGTTTAAACTGGTTATAAGCAGTTCAAACCAGTTTAGTCCAGTTCAAACAGGTTCCATCCGGTTCAAACCGGTTTCGCCCAGCTGATTGTGTTTGAAAACCAGTTCAAACCGGTTTATTCCACGCTGATTTTATGTCTTAAATCGTTATTGGACCGGTTTTAACCTGTTTGAAGCAATTTCAAACCGGTTCAATCCTATTGAAACCGGTTCCATTCGGTTGAAATCAGTTCCGACCAGTTGGTTCTGGTTGAGAAACAGTTCAAACCGGTCTATTCCATGCCGATTTTATATCTTAAATCATTGTTGGACCGGCCTCAACCGTTATAAGCAGTTCAAACAGATTCAATCCGGTTCAAACCGGTTCCATCGAATTCAAGCCAGTCACGACCAGTTGATTCTGCTTGAAAACCAGTTCAAACCCCTCTATTCCATGCCGATTGTATGTCACAAATCATTATACGACAGGTTTTAACCAGTTTCAAGAGGTTCAAACCGGTTCAAACCGGTTCCATCCGGGTCAAACCAGTTCCGACCACTTTATTCTGGTTGAAAATCATTTCAAACCGGTTCATTCCATGCCGATGTTAAGTCTTAAATCATTATTGGACAGGTTCTAACCGGTTTTCAGCGGTTCAAACCGGTTCAATCCGGTTCCATTCGGTTCAAACCAGGTCCGACCAGTTGATTCGGCTTGGAAAGCAGATCAAACCTGTTTATTCCATGCCGATTTTATGACTTTAATCATTATTGGACAGATTTTAACCGGTTTCAAGCGGTTCAATCCGGTTCAAACCGGTTCCATGCTTTGCAAACCAGTTCCGAGCAGTTGGTTCTGGTTGAAAACCAGTTTCAGCCAGTTTATTCCATGTCGATTTTACTTCTTAAAACATTAATGCACAGATTTCAACAGGATTTTAGTCGTCCAAACCGGTTCAATCCGGATCAAGCTGGGTCCATCCTGTTCAAACAAGTTCCGACCAGTTGGTTCTGGTTGAAAACCAGTTCAAACCGGTTTATTCCATGAGGATTTTATGTCTTAAACCATTAATGGACCGGTTTCAACTGGCTATAAGCAGTTGAAACCGGTTTAGACCAGTTCAAACCGGTTCCATCCGGTTCGGACCAGTTGATTCTGCTTGAAGACCAGTTCAAACCGGTTTATTCCATTTCGATTTTACGTCTTAAATCATTATTGGACAGGTTTTACCCAGTTTTTAGCGGATCAAACCGGTTCAATCTGGTTGAAACCGGTTCCATTCGGTTCAAACAAGTTCCGACCAGTTGATTCTGGTTGAAAACCATTTCAAACCTGTGTATTCCATGCCGATTTTATGTCTTAAATCATTATTGGACCGGCCTCAACCGTTTTAAGCCGTTCAAACCGATTTAATCCGGTTCAAACCGGTTCCATCCGATTCAAGACAGTCACGAGCAGCTGATTCTGCTTGAAAACCAGTTCAAACCCCTCTATTCCATGCCGATTTATGTCACAAATCATTATAGGACAGGTTTTAACCGGTTTCAAGCGGTTTGCTTGAAAACCAGTTCAAACCGGTTTTTTCCATGCCGATTTTATGTCTTAAATCATTATCAGACAGGTTTTAACCGGTTACAAGGGGTTCAAACTGCTTCAGTCCGGTTCGAACCGGTTCTATCCGGTTCAAGCCATTTCCGTCCAGTTGATTCTCCTTGAAAACCAGTTCAAACCGGTTTATTCCATGCCGATTTTATGTCTTAAATCATTTTTGGACTGGTTTTATCAGGTTTTCAGCGGTTGAAACCGGTTAAATCCGGTTCAGACAGAATCCATTCGGTTCAAACCAGTTCCGTCCAGTTGATTCTGGTTGAAAACCATTTCAAACCGGTTTATTCCATGCCGATTTTAGGCCTTAAATCAAATATTGGACCGGTTTTAACCGGTTTTTACCGGTTCAAACCGGTACATTCCGGTTCAAACCGGTTTCATCCAGTTCAAGCCATTTCCGTCCAGTTGATTCTGCTTGAAACCAGTTCAAACCGGTTTTTTCCATGCCGATTTTATGTCTTAAATCAATATTGGATAGGTTTTAAACGATTTTTAACGGTTCACACCAGTTCAATCCGGTTCAAACCGGTTCCGACCAGATGATTCTGCTTGAGAAAAGATCAAACCCGTTTATTCCATGCAGATTTTATGTCTCAAAATCATCATTCGACAGGTTTTAACCAGTTTCAAGCGGTTGAAACCGGTTTAATCCGGTTGAAACTGGTTCCGTCCGGTTAAAGCCAGTTCCGATCAGTTGATTTTGCTTTGAAACCAGTTCAAACCGGTTTATTCCATGCCGATTTTTAGTCTTAAAGCATTATTGGACCGGTTTTAACCGGTTGTAAGCAGTTCAAACCGGTTTGATCCAGTTCAAATCGGTTCCATTCGGTTCAAGCCTGTTCCTACCAGTTGAATCTGCTTGAAAACCAGTTCAAACCGGTTTATTCCATGCCGATTGTATGTCGTAAATCATTATTGGGTTTTTAGCGGTTCAAACCGGTTCAGACCGGTTCCATTCGGTGCAAACCAGCTCTGACCAGTAGATTCTGGTTGAGAACCGATTCAAACCGGTTTATTCCATGCCGATTTTATGCTTGAAATCATTATTGGACAGGTTTTAACCGGTTTTTTGCGGTTGAAACCGGTTGAATCCGGTTCAAACCGGTTCCATGCGGTTCGAACCAGTTCCGACCGCTTGATTCTGGTTGAAAACCGATTCACACTGGTTTATTCCATGCCAAGTTTGTGACTTAAATCATTATTGGACAGGTTTTAACCGGTTTGAAGCGGTTCAAACCGGTTCAGTCCGGTTGAAACCGTTTCCATCCGGTCCAAACCAGTTCCGACCAGTTGATTCTGCTTGGAAACCAGATCAAACCGGCACAGTCCGCTTGAAACAGGCTCCATCCGGTTCAAACCAGTTCCGACCAGATGATTCTCCTTGAAAAACTGTTCAAACCGGTTTATTCCATACCGATTGGATGTCTTAAATCATTATTGGACAGGTTTCTACCGGATATAGAAGGTTCAAACCAGTTCAATCCGGTTCATACTGATTCCATCCGGTCCAAAGCAGTTCCGACGAGTTGATTCAAATTGAAAACCAGTTCAAACCGGTTTATTCAATGCCGACTTTATGCCTTAAATCAATATTTGACAGGCTTTTACCGGTTTCAAGAAGTTCAAACCACTTCAATCTGGTTCAAACCGGCTTCATCCGGTCCAAACGAGTTCCGTCCAGTTGATTCTGGTTTAAAACCACTTCAAACCGGTTTATTCCATGCCGATTTCATGTCTCAAATCATTATTGGACAGGTTTTAACCGGTCTTAAGCGGTTCAATCCGGTTCAAACGGGCTTCATCCGGTTCAAACCAGTTCCGTCCATTTGATTCTGCTTGGAAAGCAGATCAAAACGGTCTATTCCAGCCAATTTTATGTCTTAAATCATTATTGGACAGGTTTTAAACGGTTTGAAGCGGTTCAAACCAGTTTAATCCGGTTCACACTGGTTCCATCCGGTTCAATCTCGTTCCGACCAGTTGATTCTGCTTGGGAAGCAGATCAAACTGGTTCATTCCATGCCGATTTTATGTCCTAAATCATTATTTATATGTTTCAACCCATTTCAAGCGGTTCAGTCCGTTTCAATTCGGTTTAAGCCGGTCCATCCGGTTCAAACCAGTCCCGACCAGTTGATTCTGCTTCAAAACCAGTTCAAACCGGTTTATTTAACGCCAATTTTCTGTCTTTAATCATCATTGCACCGGTTTTAACTGGTTTTAAGCAGTTCAAACCGGTTCAGTCCGGTTCAGACCGGTTCAACACAGTTCCAACCCATTGACTCTGCTTGAAAACCAGTTCAAACCGGTCTATTCCAAGCCGATTTTATGTCTTAAATCATTATTGGACCGGTTTTAACCGGTTTCAAGCAGTTCAATCCGGTTTAATCCAGTTCAAACCGGATACATCCGGTTGAAGTCTGTTCCGACCTGTTGATTCTGCTTGAAAAAAGATCAAACCGGTTTATTCCATGCGGATTTTATGTCTCAATTCATTATTGGACAGGTTTTAGCCGGTTTCAAGCGGTTCAAACCGGTTCAAAGCGGTTCCATTCGGTTCAAACCAGTTCCAACCGGTTGATTCTGGTTGAGAACCAGTTCAAACCGGTTATTCCATGCCGATTTTGCGTCTAAAATCATTATTGGACCGGTTTTGTCCGGTTTCAAGCGGTTCATAGCGGCTCAATCCGGTTGAAACTGGTTCCATCCGGTTCAAACAAGTTCCGACCAGTTGATTCTCGTTGAAAACCAGTTCAAACCGGCTTATTCCATGCCGATTTTATGTCTTAAATCATTATTGGACAGGTTTTAACTGGTTTCAAGCGGATCAAAACGGTTAAATCCGGTTCAAATCGGTACCATCCGGTTCAAGCCCGTTCGGACAAGTTGATTCCGCTTGAGAACCAGTTCAAGCCGGTTTATTCCATGCTGATTTTCTGTCTTAAATGATTATTGAACAGGTTATAACCGGTTTCTACCGGTTCAAATGCGGTTCCTTTCGGTTCAAACCAGTCTCGACCAGATGATTCTGGTTGAGAAAAAGTTCAAACCGGTTTATTGCAAGCCAATGTTATGTGTTAAATAATTATTGGACCGGTCTCAACCGGGTTCAAGCGGTTCAAAGCGGTTCAATGTGGTTCAAACCGGTTCCATTCGTTTCAAACCAGTTCCGACCAGTTGATTCTGCTTGAAAAAAGATCAAACCGGTTTATTCCATGCAGATTTTATGTCTCAAATCATTATTGGAGAGGTTTTAACCGGTTTCAAGCGGTTGAAACCGGTTCAATCCGGTTGAAACTGGTTCCATCCGGTTCAAGCCAGTTCCGACCAGTTGATTCTGGTTGAAAACCAGTTCAAACCGGTTTATTCCATGCCGAGTTTATGTCTTAAAGAATTATTCGACAGGTTTTAACCGGTTTTCAGCGGTTCAAACCGGTTCAGTCCGGTTCAAACGGTTCCATTCGTTCAAGCCTCTTCCGAGCAGTTAATTCTGGTTGAGAACCAGTTCAAACCGGTTTGTTCCATGCCGATTTTATGTCTTAAATCATTTTTGCACCGGTTTTACCCGGTTTGAAGCAGTATCCGTTTCAAACCGGTTCCATCCGGTTCAAGCCAGTTCCGACCAGTTGATAATGCTTGGAAAGCAGTTCAAACCGGTTTATTCCATACCGATTTTATATCTTAAATCATTATTGGTAAGGTTTATGACGGTTTTTATCGGTTCAAACCGGCTCAATCCGGTTCAAACCGGTTCCATTCTGTTCAAACCAGTTCCGAGCAGTTGATTCTGCTTGAAAACCAGTTCAGACCGGTTTATTCCATGCCGATGTTATGTCTCAAATCATTCTTGGACCGGTTTTAAAAGGTTATAAGCAGTTCAAACCGGTTTAATCCAGTTCAAACCGGTTCCATCCGTATCGAGCCAGTTCCGAGCAGTCGATTCTGTTTGAAAACCAGTTCAAACCGGTCTATTCCATGCCGATTTTATGTCTTAAATCATTATTGGACAGGTTTCTACCGGATATAGAAGGTTCAAACCAGTTCAATCCTGTTCATACTGATTCCATCCGGTCCAAACCAGTTCCGACCAGTTGATTCAGGTTGAAAACCAGTTCAAACCGTTTTATTCAATGCCGACTTTATGCCTTAAATCAATATTTGACAGGCTTTTACCGGTTTCAAGAAGTTCAAACCAGTTCAATCTGGTTCAAACCGGTTTCATCCGGTCCAAACGAGTTCCATCCATTTGATTCTGGTTTAAAACCACTTCAAACCGGTTTATTCCATGCCGATTTCATGTCTCAAATCATTATTGGACAAGTTTTAACCGGTCTCAAGCGGTTCAATCCGGTTCAAACGGGTTCCATCCGGTTCAAACCAGTACCATCCAGTTGATTCTCCTTGGAAAGCAGATCAAACTGGTCTATTCCAGTCGATTTTATGTCTTAAATCATTACTGGACAGGTTTTAACTGGTTTGAAACGGTTCAAACCGGTTTAATCCGGTTCATACCGGTTCCATCAGGTTCAAACGCTTTTCGACCAGTTGATTCTGCTTGGGAAGCAGATCAAATCGGTTTATTCCATGCCGATTTTATGTCTTAAATCATTATTAATGTTTTAACCCATTTCAAGCAGTTCAAACTGTTTCAATTCGGTTCAAGCCGGTTCCATCCGGTTCAAACCAGTCCCGACCAGTTGATTCTGCTTCAAAACCAGTTCAAACCGATCTATTTAACTCCGATTTTATGTCTTTAATCATTATTGCGCCGGTTTTAACTGGTTTTAAGCAGTTCAAACCGGTTCAGTCCGGTTCAATCCGGTTCAAATCAGTTCCAACCCGTTGATTCTACTTGAAAACCAGCTCAAACCGGTTTATTGCATGCCGATTTTATCTTAAATCATTATTGGACAGGTTTTAAACGGTTTTAAGAAGTTCTAACCAGTTCAATCCGGTTCAAACCAGTTCTGGCCAGTTGATTCTGCTTGAGAACCAGTTCAAACCGACTTATTTAATGCCGATTTTATTTCTTAAACCAATATTGGACAGGTTTTAACCTCTTTCAAGTGGTTCAAACCGGTTCAAAACCGGTTCAATCCGGTTCAAACAGGTTCCGTCCAATTCAAACCAGTTCCCACCATTCGATTCTGGTTGAGAACCAATTCAAACCGGTTTATTCCATGCCGAATTTATGTCTTAAATCATTATTGGACAGGTTTTCAACGGTTTTAAGAAGTTCAAACCAGTTCAATCCGGCTCAAACCGGTTCCATCCGGCCCAAACCAGTTCCGACCAGTTGATTCTGGTTCAAAACCAGTTCAAATGGGTTTATTCCATGCCAACGTTATGTCTTAAATTATTATTGTACAGGTTGTAACCGGTTTCAATCGGTTGAAACCGGTTCAATCCGTTTCGAACCGGTTCGATCCGGTTCAAACCAGTTCCGACCAGTTGATTCTGCTTGGAAACCAGTTCAAACCGGTTTATTCCATGCCGATTTTATGTCTTAAATCATTCTTCGACAGATTTTTACCTATTTTAAGAAGTTCAAACCAGTTCAATCAGATTCAAACCAGCTCCATCCTTTCCAAAGCAGTTCCAACCAGTTCATTATGGTTGCAAACCAGTTCAAACCGGTTTATTTCATGCCGATTTTATGTCTGAAATCATTATTGGACAAGGTTCTACCGGTTTTTAGCGGTTCATACCGGTTCAAACCGGTTCCATTCGGTTCAAACCAGTTCCGACCAGTTGATTCTGCTTGAAAACCAGTTCAAACCGGTTTCTTCCATGCCGATTTTATGTCTTGAATAATTATTGTACGGGTTGTAACCGGTTTCTAGCTCTTCAAACCGGTTCAATCCGGTTCAAACCGGTCCCATCAGGTTCCATCTGGTTCAAACCAGTTCCGACCAGTTGATTCTGGTTAAAAACCAGTTCAAACCGGTTTATTCAATGCCGATTTTATGTCTTAAATCATTATTTGACAGGTTTTGACGGGGTTCAAGCGGTTCAAACCGGTTCAATCCGGTTCAAACAAGTTCCCACCAGTTCATTCTAGTTTAAAACCATTTCAATCCGGTTTATTCCATGCCGATTTAATGTCTTAAATCATTATTGGAAAGGTTTTAACCGGTTTCAAGCGGTTCAAACCGGTTCAATCCGGTTCAAATCGGTTCCATCCGGTTCAGAAAAATTCCGCCCAGTTGATTCTAGTTTTAAACCGGTCTAAACCGTTTCATTTCATGCCGATTTTATCTCTTAAATCATTATTGAACAGGTTTTAACTGGTCTCAAGTGGTTTACTCCGATCAATCCGGTTAAAACCGGTTCAATCCGGTTCAAACCAGTTCCGACCAGTTGATTCTGGTTTAAAACCAGTTCAATCCGGTTTATTCTATGCCGATTTTTTGTCTTAAATCATTTTTGGACAGATTTTTACCGGTTTTCCGCGTTTCAAACCGTTTCATTCCGTTGAAGCCCGTTCCATGCGGTTCAAAGAAGTCCCAACCAAAAGTTTCTGGTTGAAAACAAGTTCAAACCGGTTTAGTCCATGCCGATTTTATTCCTAAATCATTATTGGACAGGTTTTAACCGATTCAAACCGGTTCCATCCGGCTCAAACCAGTAACGACCAGTAGATTCTCGTTGAAAACCAGCTCAAACCGGTTTCTTTAATGCCGATTTTAAAACCCGTTAAAACCTCTCCACTAATGATTTAAGACACACAATCGGCATGGAATAAACCGGTTTGAGCTGGTTTACAACCGCAATCAACTGGAAAGAACTGGTTTGAACCGGATGGAACCGGTTTGAACCGCTTTAAGCCGGTTTAAACATGTCCAATAATGATTTAAGACACAAAATCGGCATGGAATAAACCGGTTTCAACTGCTTTTCAACCAGAATCTACTGGTAGGAACTAGTTTCAACCGAATGGAAACGGTTTCTTCCGGATTGAACCGGTTTTGAACCGCTTCAAGCCGAATAAAACCTGTCCAATAATGATTTAAGACAGAAGCGGCATGGAATAAACCGGTTTGAAATAGTTTTTAAAAAAAATCATCTGATCGGAACTGGTTTGAACCGGATGGACCCGGTTTGAACCGGATTGACCTTGTTGGAACTGCTTAAAACCGGTTAAAACCTGTCCAATAATGATTTCAGGCATAAAATTGGCATGGAATTAACCGGTTTGAACTGGTTTTCAAGCAGAATC
>JAECUM010049260.1:0-13623 GCA_016617855.1 Megalonaias nervosa
TATATATATATATGAGCGAGATTAATGTCGCTTAAATGGTATGTGTTTTTTGTGATTGCTTTCATAGAAGTTGCAAGTGTAATTTTATTATTTAACGCAGCTATCACACTTGCTAGTCTTGCAACCCATTCACGAGGTCTGTCATCCCCTGACTTAAGGTCGGTGGATATTTCCTTCGCATATTGATATCCAAACAATCGCTCAGCAAGTGTTCGATTAAATCGCTCAACGATTGCCTGATCGCGATGAATTGCGGCTTGCCCTCCTCTAATTTTGACCTTATGTTGTTTCATCGGAGATGTTATTGCACCAAGAAATTCTTTGCCAGGATCAACCTGTAACAGCTGTGGCCATTGCAAGGGTCCTCGTTGATAAATTCGTTCAAAAGCAGATGCAACTTCAGTTGATGTCTTTGTTGGTAGCTGCTCTGCTTCTTTATATCTACTTGCAAAGTCAACGACAGTCAACGCGTATTTGTATGTGCGCGATTGACGTCTACCAGTTTTAATAGTATCATGCGGTAAAAACAAAATATCTGCCTGATGAACTTCATTGGGTGCGCTGACATGAAAATGTGCGTACTAAATTTTGTTAGGTGCTGGTAGATACATTTGCCATATTGCCTGTCGTGCTTACCAGTTTCCAGCAACAGAACGTGCGACACCTACCGCATCAGCAAGTTTACTAATCGCTGCTCTACCTCTCCAATATCCTCTTGGGCTATAATAAATCGATTCCATTATAATAATAATCGGCAAACTAATTACCGGCCCCTAGCACAAGTTTACCTTTCATCACAGATCTTACCAACCAATTATCTAATGATTCTCTGAGAGATTTATTTTTTACATACCTTAACTTGTGTATCAACTTTACGTCTGCAATATGTCGTTGTTGTAAATATGGATTTTTATACGCGACATCATGAACGCGACACGCTTTATCAATCGAATTTATTGGATACTCTCCAGGTCTTGGTTGGTCTCGTTCGTCAAGTCGGATATCACGTCGGGTTCCAGGACCACAACAATTATATCTAGAAGATGCTTCTCGCCAGGATACTTAGCTCATGGAGTTCCTGGTAATTTTCTCAGAGAAGCAGCGATATCACCACCGTTGACATTAGTCAAGTGGGAGATAAATCTGTATTTGCTTGTACCACATTTCACACACTTCCTGTAAGTGCACGCTTTTTATTCCTCGTCGTTATTATTTTTAATCCAATGGTGGGGTGGGTGCTCTGCATAGAATTCAATATAACTTCATATAATTATTATATATTTGTACAACATGGATATCATTGATTTTTCAGCGACACGAAAGCAAAAGCCCGTCAAGCATCAACCAGCGCAACCAAATTCTATCAGATCAATTATCATAGGTCCATATTGGTCTGGTAAGACGCAATTGTTGCTTAACCTGATAATGAGATGGCTCAAGTGGGATAAGTTGTATTTAGTGGCACCATCTGTAGTTGATCAGCGATGCTACAACATGCTTAAAGATTTTAATGAAAATGCAAACTTATTGGAAAAGGATGGTAATGACATTATTGAGTTTATTACTGATATTTATGAAGCTTCATCTGGGGATGATCTCGATGGATGTATTAATAATCTCGTAGTATACGATGATGTGACGCTGGATAAACAATTAAATCCAGCTCGGATATTTTCCCGAGGCAGACACAAAAACACCGATATTATATATGTTAATCAGCGATATACACAAATACCTAAAGTGATCAGAGATACCTGCAATCTTCTGGTTGTGTTTAATGGTGTTGATACTCACACGTTAAGAAACATCCACCAGACTTGGTGTTCAGGGGATATGGATGTGATTAAATTCAGAAAAGTCTTTTCAAAAGAGCAAGCGATTCCTCATCATGGATTTATCACGATCAATTTATATGATCCTCGGTCGCGATATCGTATAGGTCTCTATAAAATTTTTGGTGACAGCAGCAGGGAGGGTGACGTCAAGCAGTGAGTGTCCGGGTCGGTAAACGAGAACGTCAAACCCAATTCGTCGTTTAGAGGCCTCGGTGACCTTTTCGCAGGAATCTTTATTTTCGCCAATGGACTTTTCTAAAAATTGTAGGATTCACCCTCCCTGCTGGTAGAATTAATTGGCAAAGTGCAGAAACATTAGCCTGATGAGGAATTGTAGACTCACCCAGCATATTCCTTTACCTCTTAGACATACCCAACCCCTATAGCAATAAATGGTGGTTACACGGAAGATTTAATCGAAACTCTGATTCCTTAATACATCGAACAGCCACCTGCAATTATGTACATTTCCAAGGCAACAGATTTTAAAAGTGACATTGAATACGAAAAATATTTTTTTTTTTTTTTATGAATTCGTTTTATATTACCGATTAAAGGAAACAATGAATGGCATCAATGCAAGCACATTATACTCTGGGCACGACTATAATAAAAACTCGTCTTTACATGCTAGGATTTTATATGCATTAGAATTCAAATGAGACTTTAAACGTTATAGGCATGAGGTAAATGGACCAAGAAAACTAGAAAGTGATGAAATTTATCTGAAATCCGAATTGTTTTTCCTTAAGTTGATCATCACAAAAAGACAATCACTTGAATATTTATATTAAAAATATGTCGAAAATTCACCTGCAATTAAGTATATTTATTTGTATTAAAACACATTGAATAGTCACCTGCAATTAGGTCTATTTATTTGTATTAAAACACATTCAATAGTCACCTGCAATTAGGTACATTTCACGATGAACAAAAATGATTTTAGAAGTGCCATTCTATAAAAATCTAACAATTTAATAATTCCTTTTCTCTTTGCCATAAAAAGTAAATTATCTCAATGAATAGTAACAAAGCTATGGCTGGAGAAATTTGCACATAGCACATAGAATAATGGGAGCGACTAAAATACAACTTTTTTGTTACATGGTTTGATTAAACATGCATTAGAATTCAACTGAGATTAAGGGAGTTATTGGAATGACGAAAATGGAACGTTAAGACTAGAATAATGATGAAATTTCAATTGCTTGTAAACAGTATGTAGATAACTTTAATTTTATGCGAGCTCCGTTTTGTTTTCCACAAAAATTAGAATCACACGAACATTTTTATTAAAAGGTCGAACATCGAGTCATCGCATGTAATTTGCCATAACTGCTGGTGTTTGGGATTGTAAGTTTAAACAGCACCAGATTTTGCGCAGAAAATATCAATTATTAACCCTAGCTGCAAAACCGATAGTGCAAAATCGGAAGAGCAACCTCAAGTATAAAATATTTATTTTCTTCCTAGATATATTGACTCAATATCCTCATCTATAATCTACATTGTATCAAAAGGAATTGTGACGAATTAAACAAGCAGCTGTAAAATACATTGCATGCACGATCATTATCTTTTAGCCGTCGTCTTTATCCTTACTTAATTCTCAATCGCTCTCTGGTTTCCAATCGTGGGTTGCATGGGGTAGAAAAAGCGCTAAAAACTTGAATGTATGTGATTATGTCTTTACGGTAGCGCGGCATAATCGGTGCAAACTGAAGGTAAATGTTTGAAAAATGCAAAAACGAATTGGACAAAATCTCTAGGAAGGCAAACCCTTCTACATGTATGTAGACGTGAAGTACAACAAAATAGAATATGAAACGTAGCAATATTAAAATTCTATAAAAATTTTTATGAAATAAAATATAACGTTAATACATGTAAAATCCTTAAATGATTTAGTTAAAATTGGATAATTAATTTGCACGCCCTCAAAAAAATTAAAGTTTTTCTTTGGTGGTACATCATCCAATAGTCTTGTCATGGATTTGGCACCATAATGATTATGTCGCACAGTGTGAAGTTGACACACTCAAGAAGAATTTGTTTTAGTGACAGTGTAGACTGGTGTGCATGATTACTAAATGTGTCCTGCACGTGATCGGCACAATACCGACTCATTTGTGCAGTTTGTTCTATACGTAGGACGCCACTCGCCAAACATGAGTTTGATGTTCTTAAGTTTATGGAAGTTACGTTTCACATATTTTGAGTATTACGAACATGGCCATTTGTTCCATATTTAAAGTCAGTATATGGAATCTCCCATATGTCAACAGGTGACTGCATGTTAGCTTTGGTTACTTTTTCATTATCCAATTATATCAATGTGTCTAGGTAGCCAACAGTACAGTACATTACGATTCACTAATATCTGGGATGTTAACGGGTTATCAGATTTAATGTTTTTGCAAAGCATTCAGTACAAAAAGGATAAAAAAAGATCGCTAAATTTGTTTCTTGAGAGTGCTTCAGTAAAGATAGGTTTGTCTAGAAACCGGCTAGAGATGGCGTCATGGCTGTTGCAATGGCTGCTCCAACTTTGTCTCATCTTTCGAACCGTCTAAGGACGTATGACCACGATAGGATGCTCTAAATTCATTACATCTAATCGGGAAGAGGAAATATTTTAGGTATGACTTTGTGAATTGACTATGATCAAGTATAATTGTTGTGGGTGTTTTGGAAGACAAGGTTTAACAATATTTCCAACACTAATTTTTGCTTTTTCCAAGTGAGGGTGAATTAGTATGCTAAAAGCAGTAATGGAATTTGGGATCTGCGTGTACGTGTTTTGTATAAATGGGCCTAAAGATAACGTCACATGCGAGGTTGGATGGATTAGAATTTAGTTTGGTAGCATACAGAAGAGCTATTGGAATTCGTCTGATTTAAAGTGATGGTTCATTTGCCTCAGCATAGAATCTCTGTGAAGGGGAAGTCATCAATTCACAGAGTCTAAGTCTACGATTGTGCATCGGATGAAGCGTATGTGGATTAACACTTATAAGCGGATCCATATGTAATCGAGTCAAATATCTTACAAATAACTCGTATAACAGGAAGAAGACCGTCCTATTTGCAACCCCAATCTAGGTTTTCCACGAGTCGTACAGATCTTGAACCTACTGACAATTGTTCCTGGGGTACGTAATATCGGGAAGACACGTTAGTTTGCGGTTGAGAAAATGCCCTAGACAATTCCCACCTCTACTAGAGGTATAAAAAAATTCGTTGAGATAGTGTTTCGAGTAATCATGAATACGATATAATCGGAGAAGTGCATCCAAATAGGTTTTGATTTCCAAAATCGGAACCCGTTTTCTTCTGCCCATTTGAGAACATTATTTCAGCTCGTCTGACGTACAATGGTTTGCATACACTTTGATCAATAGCACGTAAAACAGTAGACAAATTATAATGGATTCCTGGATTAATGCATTTCACTATGTTGATACAAACATTTTATGTTGAATAAATAGGTTGACAATATGATACCGTGAGATGCACCTATTTCATAAATTCTGCATTCAGAAACGGTACTGGCGGCCATGCTCTTAAGTTTCCTTCTTCAAAGAAGTGATCATAAGGTTCGGTAGCCGACACCTTAGACCAAGACTGAATATGTCATTCATTATGCCGTACTTCCATACAGCGTCATATGCTCTCTTCAACTACATGTTCTTTCTTTATGAAAACTTATTATTCCGACTATACATTTAATTATTTGTATGACATTGACAATGCGCCGATGACCGTTTCTGTTCCTGCGATGACCGCAGATGCAAATTATACTATTATATCAGTAACAACGACACGTCTGCGGTATTTGTTTACTGTATACTCGTCGATGATATTTTTCAGTTGTGTATGCCACGAACACACTTGCTCGTATCTGAAATGTTGAACGTCGATTGGGGAGTTCATTATATTTTAAGTAGGTGGTAGTTTAGCGACTAATTTAATACACCAATAGTACAACACGGGGGTGCCTTTTTCTTCAGGTTCCACCACAAATATTACCTCGTCGTTTTGATCCAGTACTACTAACAATACAGAAGGTCCAGATTGTTGAAGACGGCGTAAAATTGTAGTAAATGCCGTAAATTTTGTACCATCGATTACTGAGAACTTATATATGCCGGTAACCTTAGCGCGATGTTTGATGGATTTATTGAGTGGTGTCCATAATGATGATCCAGACGCTACTGCACGTGCTACACCATTGGTAATCTTTTTGATATCAGAGAGCTTAATGTTGATGATAGCTGGATTTTAAAAAAATATATTCATTAATGGTTCTATTTGTGTTTCTACGAAAATTTTTAAACGCGTTTACCTGAGTAGTAAACTCAGATCAAAATGTGGTCATTCCACCATTGATTGTCATTAACGATGTCATCATCGGGATGTTGCTATTGTCGACGTATTTCTTAGTTGCAGCGTAATCGTTTGATTCTAGTTCTCCAAGACCAGTAATTTTATTATTAGCCATATTGCGAGAACCAGCCATTGTATCACCGGTGGATAGTAAACGATCATCGATCTCACTTCTGATAGTGGCGTCGTTGCTATCTACATATCTTTTTGTTGCCACATCATCGTCTGATTTTGGTTCTCTCACATTAATAATTGTATTTTAACTCATGTCGAGATCTCAATACATAATATCTCTAATTATTCTTATACGTCCAGCAATCTCTCCCATGAGTGTTAAGACTGATTCCTCAGAGTTTTTAATTTTACCGTTTCTAGCAAACACCACTAAATTATCTTCGGTTGCGCCTGGAAGATTTAGAATAACATCTGTCAACGGGATATTACTCGTCTTTAATCGTCCTTGTTTATTCTGAAAAACAACGACTTCATTTTGGTCCACCTTTGCGACACTCAAAAGATCAGCGAGTTCATTTTTGACCTGGTCAAGAGTTGCATATTTGGACAAGGCTCCTTGAGGTTTGAGATTCCGAGAAGATTTTCCGTAAATATCTACCATTATATTTACTGATGCCTGTTTAAAATGTTGGACATCATGGTACACTCGTGCACGACTTTATGAGGCGGTATTAGAGACCTTGACATGCCGCCGAGTAAAGCGAGTACTTCTCGGCCACATATTGGCGGATCTGTTATTGTCTGTGTTGGTAATGTTGAATACCACATTGAAGTTTGAAGTCCGCCGACATATTTTAAAAATTCATTTGGTGGCTCCAACCCATACGAATCGAAATAAACAACTCCACGTGGATCAATCGCGTATGCAACCCAATGAGTACCTTTTTCAGAGTTTTTATCGAGATTAATGATAGCAGTTTCAACATTGTTTGGTTGTTTTGATAATTGATCACGCATAAAAACACCTCTGAAGTTTTTGATATTTAATCACGCAGCAGCATCAAGTAAATCAAAATTGGACATAGGAAGAATCAAGGAAGTGTCCCGGGAAGTCTTAAACCTTTTCCGTACCATGAATGGGGAGTTCCTGGCAGTCTTAGACCCTTTCCCTCTTTTTTTTTTTTTTTTTTTTTTGGAAGTTTTTATTCTGTGTCCTGTTGCTTTCTTTGGTGTCATCCCAGCAGCAGTTCCAACAGCACCAAGTACAGCTGCTTTTGCAACAGCTGGGGCTGCAGCTGCTATCAACGCTGGTATAGCTGCAAGAAGTGGAAATATACCACCCGTCTTAGCGATGTCTTTAATGGCGCCCGCAGAAAGATTAAGTGGTACGCCGGTCTTTGATCGTTTGGCTTCACTGAAGTGCCTGAGTAGACGTTCTGACAATGACCGTTTATTCGGACCACCTTCGATTTGTTCTTTTTAGTGATATTTTTATTCCACAGTTCTCTTTTGATGCTGATTATAGCTTTTTAATCTGACCGGGAGTCAGAGTAACACTAACATAATGATATGATATTATAATATCATGAGCGATTTAATTACTGATCGCGAGTGATCCAATTACGTGTTTTCTGCTCGGGCATCAATGACTCTCATTCGTCCACCAACACCTTCAAGCAACATTGTTTTTTCTGAGAGTATAACAGCGATTGCTCAATAATCACCAAGAGCTCCTCTTGTCACACGAGCTCAAAAGTGTACATCAACGACAGTAGTATAGTGGGTTACCGTAGCGTCAATGGGAATTAGCATTACAGACCCCCCCTGGGCCAGTATAGCGTCAAGAAAGTAGGTCAACACCCTGGGCCTGTATAGCGTCAATGGAAAAATTAGGTAGAGGGACTAGAACACCCTGGACCTGTATAGCGTCAATGGAAAAATGGAGTAGAGGGACTAGAACACCCTGGGCCTGTATAGCGTCAATGGAAATTTGGTAGAGCGGTGACTAGGAGACTGGGGGTTTGTAGAGCGATAAGCGACAGGTGGCATGTTTCTTTTTTTTAGTAGAGGTAGGGTTTTATATATATATTCGTTTAGGGGGGAGACCAAATGAAAATTAAGATCTTTTCGAGGCATTGGAAGTGGCCCTGAAAAGGGCCGTTTTTTGTTATGTTATGTTAACACTATTCCGTTAACATACAGGACATCGCATAGGTCTTCTTATCTTCCTCAAATTTCTCAAAGTTTGTCTTAAGCTGTGTCTCACTTCTGGTCCGTAGATGAGAGTCCGCTTAAGACAGCCTTGTCTTTCCACATAACATCTTCTTTTCCAAAGAGTGGCACCAGTGATCCGGATGACAGTCCATTTTGTTTTCACATACATGGGTAAGTCTGTACGGAACAGCATTGAGGATACCAAAGTAGAGGATTCTACGTCGATCAACATCTTCTCTGTGACGAGAACAGGTGAAGGGAATGAAGTGAACCGCGTTGATTTATAGTGGAAGACCGGATCGAAACGGATTGAAAGGGTTCACCAATCCCACCACGCGTTACAAAATTCAGTCACTTCGCGGAGTCTGTCTTCCAATCCGAAGAGAGCTACCTGTGACGTCACATTTTCTATATAGGCACACTAGCGTCTGTGCGCAGTGAATCGATGCGGTAGTGTTTTGTGAAACATGACGGAACCTAAGAAGACAATGAATTGGGGTGCACCGGCTGTGGAGACGAGAAGTAATGGTACAGCAGCAGCTACCAAAGTGAACACAGTGCTACTTCCCGAAGAGGTTGATTTCAGCTGGGATTTAGTGGATTTTTTATCTTCTTCCCAAGAATTTGTTCCGGTACCAGTACCTTCGCCACTTTCTCCTTCATTACCACGTGTCGACGATTTTAAACAAAGACAGAGAGAAGAATTGGAGAAATTTTTACAGCAGCAGAAAGAAGCAGAGCAAGCATTTCTTCTTGAACAGAAACAGCGAGAAGAAGAAGAAGCGGCAAGAAGGAAACAACAGGAAGAAGAAGCAGTAGAGAAGAAACAAAGTCTAGGAGAGAAGGAGAACAGCGAAAGTCAAACAGTCACGGTACTCTTGGACATTTTGGCCGAGTTAAGAAGTCTGAAACAAATGTATCAGACTTCTTTATTACGACCCAAGAGAAAAAGACCTTCCCGAGCCAAACAACCTAACCCTGTGACTACACCACAGATACCACCCCTAGGGATTTCTACTAAATCATTGACAGGAGCAAGTCCACAAGTAGGCCTTGGCCGTGGCAAAGGCTTAAGACAGTTAAAGCGAATTGATTCTCGTTCCTGAGTTTGTTCTAAGGGAAAAAAAAACAAACACTCAACAGTCCTTTTCAGGGCTACCCAATACTCTCGAAAAGAGTGACTATTCATTTTGCCAAAATCAATTAAAACTCAAATTCCTTCTTTAACCCTATGATGTACGTGTTGTGAGTGTATGAGTGTAGGTCCTTATTATTTCTAAATAATGAAAACCAAGAGACACTTACGTTTTTTTCAGTTTGTTCTATTCTGTTACAAATTTTTTACAATTCAATATCACAACATAACACAACACAACTCTTTTAAAAAAGTTCATAGATTTCTTCTGTGTCTTTTTTTTTTCACTCTCTCTGTTTTTTCAATTTCTTCACTTTTACACTTTTTTCCTCTTCTTCGTCTTCTTCTTCCTCACATTTTTTTCTTCTTCTTTTCTTTTCTGTCTTCTCTTTCTGAACGTGTCTGGGTTCTTCTTTTGTCAAGGCTACCTCTGTTTCTTCTTCCTCCTTCTCCTGCTCCTGTTGTTTCTTAGGGCACTCTGAAGACCAATGTCCTTTCTCTTGACAATGATAACAGGTATCTTGACTTTTGTTTCTTTTGACACTGGCCTTCCTTCTTTGACGGTCTGGACATTCTGTAGCCCAATGCCCTTTCTTTTGACAGATATAGCAAGTATCTTGACTTTTATCTCGAAAGGAAGGAGAGTAGTTCGTCGGCTTGTCTGAAGAAAACTTTCTTATCACACCTCGCAATGCTCTAATCAGAAGTTCTATCTGTGTGGGTTCTTCCATTGTGCTGGTCAGCTTGAGAGCGAAATGAATACTGAGAGGGGAGTCACTAGCCCTTTATATATGCCCTGGTCTGACATAGGTATATAGGGGTTCATGGTGTTTCACAGGTAGTCATTTGACTTTTTGCCGTCAAGATGAAACGATCGCATCATTTCGAAAAGAAAGAAGAAGAAGAAAGTAAGAGGCAGAAACTTGATTTATCGCCTCGCACAGTAGCTGAAGTCTTGGCACAAATTCATGCCAGCGATTTTGAAGATGAGATGAGTGAACCAGAATCGAAGCCTAAAGAGTCTACACCAAATCAAAGTCCATTACCATCAGTAAACCCTGAAAAGTACTACCATATTCGGAGACGGACAAACACTCTTCCAGAAAATTTAGAACCACAGCCTACACGTACGCAGTGAAGTTTAAAGATTTCAAGTCTGACGTACCCTTGGAAAAAGCAGAAGGGTTCATCACCGATGTGTGGGATTCTTTGTTAGCCACACTAAAACGGCAATGTCGAGCCAAAGAAGACGATCGCTTGAGACTTTCTATTCATCACGACAATTTGAAGTCTCCCGTTTGGATCGAGTTTAGCAGTCCAACAGAATTGACACCTTCCAAAATCATGGACAAGATTCAACACGTACAACAATCCAGCGACAAATTTCACATCACTGTACATGACCCACGTGTCTCTTCCCCAAGGGACAGGTAAAAAAAAGTTGATGTTGGTAGACAACTTGCGTAACCTCAAGCGTAGTCTCGTCCAAATTAACAATCCAAAAGACAAGATGTGTTTAGCCCGTGCCATCGTGGTGGGACAAACGTATGCCGACAAGAACGATACGGTAGAATGGAAAAGAGCCTGGAAAACTATTCAACAATCGGACCGAGCCAAACAGCGAAAAGAAGCAGAACTCCTGTTACAGCAAGCGGGGTTAGCTAAAGACACGCCCTGTGGCATTCCTGAAATGCAAAAATTGCAAGACGTCTTGGCTCCACGTTACACCTTGAAAGTTCACCCTCAAGAAGTGCGCGGACCTCTGTTGTTTCGAGGTAAAGATTTTAAAGACGGAAAATACATTCACGTCTATCATCACGACGAACATTTCGATGCCATTACCAGTATCACTGGATTCCTGTCATACGGTTATTACTGTGAGAAATGTGACTATGGCTATAACAATCGAGAGCAACATAAGCATTGCGGATCAAAATGCTCAGGATGTTTAGCTTCTGAACCCTGTCTGGACGAAGGACAAGAACGAGTGCATTGCTCTGCTTGTCAGCGCACGTTTGTCAGTCCTGCCTGTTACCAACAACACCTAAAGACGCAAGGTTCACAACAGAAATGTGCTTGTCAGCTCTTGAGATTGTGCCCTACTTGTGGACAAGGCATACGTACCAACAGTGCCAAGGCGCACGTCTGTTCAGGAAAGAAGCGATGTCACATTTGTCGCCAAACCGTAGACTTGGAACACCAATGCTACATTCAAAAATACCATTCCAAACATGAAGAAGAAGAAGAGAATGACCAGAAGAAGAAAGGGAATTTCATCTTTTTCGATTTCGAATGCATGCAAGAGACTGGCATTCACATTCCTAATTTCTGCGTGGCTCACCGAGCGTGCGAGAAGTGCATCCAAGAGTCTATCTTGACTCATTGCCCTTACTGCAGCAAGATTCCTGGAGGACGTGAAAAAAATCTTTCGAGGACCGAACACACTAGCCGATTTTGCCCAATGGATCTTAGACCCTATCGACGAAACGTGGAGCCAAGAAGATATCGAACGTTACGGAGATTGTCATCGCCATGCCACGGTGATGACTCACAATTTCTCGGGATACGATGGACAATTTCTGTTGAGATACTATACGGAACAAAGTACCGAACGTCCGAAAGTCACTTTGAACGGAGTCAAAATCATTTCCATGCAAGTGGGACAAGTACAGTTTAAAGATTCAATGAGTTACTTGGCTGTGCCTTTGAGCCGCATGCCTAAAACGTTTGGCATGACAGAAATGGCCAAAGGCTATTTTCCACACTTTTTCAATACCGAAGCCAATCAACACGCCGTTCTACCCCATTTGCCTGGGGCTCACTACTACGACCCCGACAACATGCGTACCGAACAACGAGAAGCTTTCTACGCATGGTACCAGACTCACGCTTCGGACCCTTTTGACTTTCAAGAAGAAATGTTAAAATATTGTCGTTCCGACGTAGACATTTTACGTCGCTGCTGTGGAAAATTTCGAGAACTGTTCATGGAACACGGAGGGATCGATCCTTTGAAAGAAGCTTGTACCATTGCCAAAGCGTGTTCCTTAGTGTATCGTCAACGATTCATGCCCGAAAACACCCTAGCTGTCATCAGTCCTCAAACGACCAATTTTGTCAAACGTCAATACTCGGTCAAAGCCCTACGCTGGTTACATTACTTGTGTGAGAAGGAAGACAAATGGATCCAACACGCGCGCAACGGAGGAGGCGAAAAGACCATCGGAAGGTATTCGGTAGACGGCTGGGACTTAGAAAACCCCAAGATCGTGTACGAGTTTAACGGGTGCTTATTTCACGGATGTCCCATCTGCTACCCTCAACGTGACACTAAAAACCAGTTTTTACAACAGACCATGGAAGACTTGTACCAGGCCACTTGTCAGCGACGCTTGAAGTTAGAAGAGCAAGGATACCAAGTAGTGGAAATGTGGGAACACGAGTACGATCAGCGATTGAAAACCGATCCCGAGTTTAAGCGCATCGTGGAAAGTTACAAGCTGGTGGACCCTCTGAACCCGCGGGACAGTTTGTACGGAGGACGGACGAATGCCACCTGTTTGCTGTACCAAGTCGACGAGGAGAAAGGAGAGGAAATCAAATACTTGGACGTGTGTTCTCTGTATCCGTACGTGTGCAAATATTGTCACTTTTCCGCAGGGCACCCACAATTGCTGACGGAACACATTGACGTGGACAATATTCGACAATACGAAGGATTGATCAAGTGTAAAGTCTTGCCTCCCACGAACTTGTACCATCCCGTTTTACCACATCATTGCCAAGGAAAACTGATGTTTCCCTTGTGCCGTACTTGTGCTGAAACGTGCAACCAAGACCACCCTTGTCAGCACACTCAGGAAGAACGAGCCTTGACGGGAACGTGGGTCAGCGTGGAATTGTTTAAAGCTCTGGACTTGGGATACCAGCTGTTAGAAGTGTACGAAATTTACCACTTTCCCAAGACAGAAAAATACCACAAGGGCGACGATTCTCAAAAAGGCATTTTTGCAGACTACGTGAATTCCTTTTTGAAACTGAAACAAGAAGCTAGCGGATATCCTTCCTGGTGTCACACTCCCGGCGACCAAACAA
>JAECUM010049263.1:0-29649 GCA_016617855.1 Megalonaias nervosa
ATATATATTGCTTGCAGAGGTTATTTAACATGATTTTTAATGTGTAGCAATGGGGCCTTACAGTTAAATCAAATATTGTGTCTTGTGTAATTTGACGATAAAATGCAATACATAGGAAAATATGAATCAGAAGCAAGACACATATAGGAAATGTATAAATCATCCAAGTGAACTATATTTTTCTTCTAGTAAGAGACTTATTTGTTTTTGTAACTGACATAAATAAAACAAAATACTTTATTTCATTTTAGATGATAATATAGTATCAGCGGATGAGGTGAACGATGTACTTCAACAACTACATATCATCTTCAGTTTAGATGAATTATATTTCGTTGATCTCATCCTGAATGACGACTGTGTTCTACATCGCTGGTTTGCACAGCTCGACCAAGATTGTACATGGAAAGAACTATGTTTATGTCCTCTCTATGTTGTTTTCCTTCTATATGTATATCCATGTTCACACTAAGAAGCAGCTAGGTTTTGTTTGTGTCATTACCTAAATTATACCTCTCGTTCAATATTCTCAGTACGGATTATATATATATATATATATATATATATATATATATATATATATATATATATATATATATATATATATATATATATATATATATATATATATATATATATATATATATATATATATAACAGCTCTATAACAGCTCACACAATACGAAGAAAGAACGCTCTCATTAACTATGCCATCCATCACATTTATTTATTTATTTATTTATTTATTATGTATTTATTTATTCATTTATTTATTTATTTATTTACCAGCTGATGGAGGAGTTATCTTGTCTGAATTTCTGAACTGGTACGATACTTGGATTCGACCTCATGAAAGGTTTAGCTCTTAATAATGTAACGGGTACAGGAGACCTGGATGCAGTATTTGACGCACAGCACATGATGATCAATTCACGAAGCGTAGTCAACCATTTGTAATTAGGCTCTAAAATCTTAAATATGAATAAATGAGTTTAAAATAATGTTTTACTTAATTGGCCGATCATAATTGAAAAATGTTTTGTCTGCAGTGTTTTAACTGAGCAAAAGCTACGTGGGCATTTCGGTCAAATTTCAAATATGTCAATTTCATGTTTCCTGGAATTCGAAACTTCGAACACCTTCCTTTACGTAATTGAATTACAAGTTAGAACTGTAGATTGTATGTATGTATGTTCATATGTAAGAAGAAATTATTCAAAAAGAAAAAAATCAACATATATCAATCATAACAAATACAAAATAAGATTCTTAAAATTAAACAATCATAAGGCTGTAAGAAAGAAAAGTCTCATTCACTCGTGTAGAGTGTTATTAAACTTCAGTTTGAATATAATTTGATATGTGATGCACCTCCGTCAAATATATATTTGTCATTTAGTTATCTCTACATGTATGTCCCTTTTGGCAAGATAGTATGGATGAAGCGTTACATCAAGTTCATTATATAATTTATGTCGATTTGCAAAAGGTAAAAGATATTAAAAGTTCATTCAGTTTTGAATTTGTATGAGAGAAGAATGGAAGAATGCTTGTTGAGATGTGAATTAATGTTGATAACACGAAGTATACAATTTTCCCTTTGAACATTCAAGTTCTGCAAATTCTATTTCAACCAATCAGTCAATTGTGCAAGAATATATGGTCATAAAGATCGTTCTAAAGGCCACTATATTTGATTCTGATAAATATATGTATGTATTGGTACGATCCTAGGTCTTATTACATAAGGAAATTGAAATTAACAATTTAAATAAAATGAGATAAACAGCATTGGTGCTTTAAATACAAAGTGAAAATTAAAAATGACAAAATATTGTGAACTAAGGCCCATATGACTCTACCTGTTCTATCACAGTTTCTAAGACGGTAGGAATTTCTAATGTTTTTCCATAGTCTCGAATGTCCTGATATACTAATAATGTTGAATATCCTAATACATTTCAATGTCCTGTTATAGTCAACAATTTTAAGCAATTTACAAAATTCAAAAAAAACATGTTGAACTTAAAGTCAATGAGCACCTCATTACCTCCAATGAATACCTTGAATACATAATTCTTCTACAAATACATATGAAGCAAACTATAACTGATACATTAGACAGATTACAACACAAGATTTAAAACAATTGTTTACCACTCAACATTTGTACATATACTCACTTGATCTGCGACATAATAGTTGTCCTTGGCATCCTTTTATCTCCCAGAAGCAGGAGGACAAGACGACGCATGGTGAAGTGGAGTTCGCAAAGTAAGAAAACAAAGACCCATCAGGGAAGAAGCAATGTTGATAAAAACATCCGAAAAGATGAACAAATTTTTTTTCCAGGGGCTATAACATATTAAAAGATGGTTGCGTCCACCGACATGATTATGCATACAACATGACATGATTATGCATACAACATATGTCCGCAACTATAGTTTGTTTAACCCAGGAAAGTCCTCTTCGAACTAGCTGGATCTGAAACACAACCTGATTGGCCGTCTGCTGAGTAAACTACGATACAGCATCGCGAAAACCAAATTAATATCACAAAATCAATCATATATTGTTTGCCAAACTTTCTTCTACTCCTTAGCTTAACACAAACAATAACACACAATATAAACTACTTACTAGAAACAGTGACAACTTAGACATATTCGAACGGTATATGTCACTTAAAATTGTTGGGCACCTTGATATCTACAGTCCCTCAATAATAAGCAACTGGACACATTAGATCATAACGTAATAAACATGACTACTGGTTGGCAGCAGAAGACAACCATAAGTAGAAGGCTAGGCGGAAAGAAAGACCAAAATGATGCACCATGCGACCCGCGGCTTGTAGAGGGAGCAATACAATTACTATTATCAAATTATATATTGCACAAAAGCGCACATCTAGAAGTGACGTACGTGGCATAATCTGCTAATAAAGCATTTCAAGTCCTATTGTTTCCAGTAATTGGATTTATATCTTTGTCGGCAGCTATATCAGGCAATTTTCTACAATGCAAGATACTATATTCATTAGGCATGACATCACGGTGTATGTTTTATATGGTAAGGAAAATATCTCACCCCTAACAACCACAATTTGAATAAAATGATCATCATGCTGTCGTTGTCCCCCAACATGTATCCGATTACAGGTTGATGGTAAAATGTCAACCTTTGCAGTCCGAGTGTTAAGATATCAGCACGTAAAATATTGCCAACACCACAATTCTTATTTTTTTGTGAAAAACTATGGAATCCAATTTATTATCTCTGTATATATATATATATATATATATATATATATATATATATATATATATATATATATATATATCGTCCTTCAGAAATTGTAAGCTAATGATCAAGAAAAACACCAGAACAACGATTCAGTAAAATTAATTTAGCACATCATCTCATGCCCTAACTATTTACGTCTTCAACAGGCAAACGATAATAATAATTTTTCTTCTTAAAAGGGCATTATTTCTGCTTTGGATGATATACATAATTCTACTAACATTTTCTACACCCATATTGGCGCAAGCATGTATATGAGACATACGATTAAAATGTATATAGTAGAAATTATACATTGTAAGTAGTTAAACTCCTAAGCTATAATAATTGCTATTGGGTAAATATTTCACAAACTGCCACTAAAAAGCAAAAATTTATTTCTTAATTTAATAAAACTTCAAAACAATGACAAAGTACAATACATGTTACATATATAATAAAACATTCTCTACCAAATATATTAGAGCACATGTAGAGATGTCTTCTAGTCATAGTGATAGTAATCACGTATGCAAACTAAAGCAGTCACTAATGTTACGGATGGGTAGCATCCCCTTCCCAATTTAATCTGCTATCGAGCTTTTATTGCGATCGTTACGATTTCTGTCAACGATGCAAGGCAGCTTTTTCCATGCTATGTGTCATATAAGATGGTAATATATACTTGATTCTATGATTCAACATTGAAGACGTTCATGTAAGCGTAGGAAACAACTACACTAAGATACGATGTTTGGACCGGAAAAAAATATAGGTTCCGAGATAAGCATGAAGTATAATTTGGTGTTTGTATATATGTGTATGTGAATATATCAGATATTTAATTGTTAAATCTTGTCTATTGAACTCACAAATATGAGAGGGCTGGGCCTCTGTTTTTCAACGATGGTCATATGGAAAGAAAATGCGCGTAGTAGAGATTTAAAAGAAGTTTTGGGATAAATAAATAACACGTTTTATGATTTGCCTCGAATGCTCTAACAAATAACACACTGTCAACAACGATATATTTGAGTCAAACAAATATTGTGGGAATGATAATAACGTTGAGACAACGTTCATTCTATTATTCTTTTTACTGCATTCGTTATTTCCTTGCGTAATAGTTATTGACCAGGAAACAACGAATATATCAGGTTATGAACTTCTTTACGTTGTATTAATTAATGTTTGCTAGACATTTAAGCTGCATGCGTTGACATGACGACAATACATATACTGGTTTGAACTGCTGAACTTCACAGGTATACCTATATACGGAGACCTACTAATCTGCATAGTTGCAAGACTAATAGGCGAATGTTACTGTAACGTAAACTCCAGATAGCTTCAGAGACGATACATATGTTACAAAAGAGCAGAGTAGTATTGAAATGTTATCTCTTTGTCAAACACATAACTTCGAGTATTCGACTTGTAGTATGCAGCATTATAGCCTTTAATATATAATGATGAATGAAGTAATATTTAAGAAACATTCGTTTAGAACGAGAAAAGAATAAAAGTTCCGTTATATTCTGGAAATATTTTTTCAGCACGACATTCGCGTTCGATATTAGACAAAATAATTTCGATGCACCCATGACACCTAAATTTGGCATTCAGATAGATGTGCTCAAGCTAATAAAAGCTCTGAAAGTGTTGCCACGTTTACTTATTGTATTTAAAGTTATGCACTTTAAAGTGTCTGGACTTTCAACTTAAAAATATAGTTACCTATTGTAGCTACCCCGGAAAGGGTTTTTAATTATAATCATACATAAAAAGCATTTACCTGAAGACCAAATGTCTAGCAGAGTTGACCTTATCTAAATATCAAGTGGAGGGAAGGCAAGGGTGTATAACAATGTTAGTCGGTCAAAACTTCTTTCTCATATAATCACTACCCCAACGGTGGTTCTGACCTTTTCATCCTACAAAGAGACTTTGACCAAAACATCAACATCATGCAGTTCTGATTATCAAGTTAAATGGTACCACAGACAAGGGATAATCAATGTCAATAACAAAAGCAGGTAAAATAAAGCATAGTTTCATCATTAGGTGTCACAAAAGCTAAACGAATAACTTGTAACAGTGGCTAATATATACATTTTGAAACTTCAAGCAGCGTACTGATGATTCTCTTAATGAAAGTAAGATATTAACCAACTTGTAACAAATGCTTAACTGCTAAACTTGTTGATAAGATTCACGCAAACCAATATGGATGTGACAAAAATAGACTATTGTAATTAGGTCATTATATGTCACCTTAACAGGAAAAAAGACAGACTGACAGCGAGGAAGACTTGCAATTGTTTATGAACCGACTAAGACAACATACAATCACTCTAAATTAAATGCATGTGGGTTAACAATTTGTCAGCAAGTATTGGAATAAAATAACGCAGTGTTGCTGATTATAATTATTGTGCATGAAACATTTTTCTAACAAGAACAAATCAGTACTTGTGGCTGCATATAATCAAGACTAACGTGATTAGAAGACTCAACGTTTGTGGAAATCTGAGTTTTTGTTTAAATAGCGTACGTAGTCAAATTAATATATAATATTTGTACCCGAGTGAGCGAGTGACTTAATGAGTGAGGGAGTGAGAGAGTGAATGAGAGATATTTGTACAATTTACAACGCAAACTCTATTAGATTATCAAACCGTGACTTCACCCTAAACATGAAACAATAAATGCAGGCTTGGTTCAGTTTTACCCAAATATTCGATTCAACTTTCTCCATTCATTGGAGCATTTATATGGGTTCATTTTGAAAAGTAAATTATTGCAAACGTTTGAAAAGTTTTCTGCAAAGGATGTGATGAATCCTTAATTTTCAGATAATTCACTGCTTACAAAGCGAAAATACAAGAAAGCGAAATCAATATACTGACAAAATATGTTTGCATCGATACCGTCTAATTAACGCAGTGGTTAACTTTTGATAATGTTTCGTACAATTACATGTGTATATGGACATATACCAATAACCTACAGGCTTGGAACAGAAATATGTTGGATGAGTTGGACCTAACGAAAGTATAAGTTCTACATTAAGCTTTGATATCAATACTCCGGTGCTCTTTAATATGCTCATATTCGATGCAAATACATCAAAATATTAAGGAAAGAAGTTAATCGAGATATAATGATGTTAACGTTAATAAGTGACACGTTAAAGCAAGTGCGCATAACTCAATACTCATGTTTGTGTATACAGTGCAACGAAGAGTCAAGCAACGTAGATCCAGAGTGGCAAGCATGTTTAATCTGGGTCTTTGCTCTTGCTTCAACTAGCCATGTCACGACAACTCTAATCTGGCTGTAAATGCTTGAAAAGGCTTATCATTGCCTTATTATTTATCAGCAGAAACAGTGTTGCAAAATATGGAAGAAAGACACATCAAATCCTAATATGTTAAGTTTGAATTTTAAAATCGTACAGATTATCATGACCTGTGGGTGAATAAATAATAACAAAATGTGTCTGTGAAGGCTGGCAGATTAAGTTCGCATGATAATCTTACTAACAATTTAAGGTTATTGTCATTCCCAATTCAACACAGACCTCATTCTTAAACCGACACAACAACATGTTCGCAACTAATGGAGAGATTAAATTCAATGTTGAACCAGTGGTCGGATTCATTGTTAGGCTAAATGTATCATGAGGTTTAGAAACAGCTGTTCACAATAGAAACACAATATTTGGATTATAGGCCAAGAACATTGTCAGTGTGGTTAAATAATACACAATTATTTCCATATTCCGTTCTGAAACATGTAATTCACTTTATACACAGACTGAAGCCATATCTACCTTAGCATCGCATTATTATATATTCCAAGAGAAAGGAATAACTTATTTTAAGATTATTTTACTTAACGCTGCATAACACACACAACTGTGAAATAGGCCAAGTCAGTAAATTCCATGATAAATGGATTGCAAAGTTTGCTTGAAATGATTGATTTAACGAAGATATTGGATTCTGATCTTCCAGCACCTGAAGTCTGGCAATGTGGTTATTCACTGTTTTTGTTGAATATACAAACAAGTAAAGCGAGTTCTTCACACGTTCATCAGATTTGGACTTAAATAAACTGTCCAATTTCAAAATCATGAATCCGAAGTAGTTGCGTTACGTTTTCATTGAAATATTCATTTATAATGATTTTCCAAGACTACCATGGTTTTCTTATCTACACTTATTTCCAAACCTTTACATTCATCACCCCTGATTCATCTATATATTTCCCTTTTAAATCTGCGATACACATCTTGCTATCATGAATATGCTGATCTATATTTACGCACACGTGTTCAAAATGACGCTTGTTAAAGAACATCATGTTAATGATATTGTTTACCTTTGCTCGACTTCTTAGCTGTGAGGTATGAACCTATCCAGAAGTGTAAGAAATATTGTGTTCAGAAATCTCTCAAAATAATTTAGCGTCTAAGGGCATCATAACATGAGTAACGGATTTAAAGAAGGTATATATGAATAAATGCATCAATCAAGAAAACATTCAGTCAGTTGATCAACACATCAATTGCTGCATTAAAAAAACCCCAATAATTTCTGTACTTTTAGATTTTGTATGCACTGGTAAAAATGGTTAAGACAGAATTATATGCTACGAAAACATAGACAAGACAGAGCAGAAGTCAAGTTGCAACTGTTAGGTGTCAAAAGACACACACGAGGGGATAGTTTGCACTGACGTAAACTTCTCTTTTACTGAAGAACTTATAACGAATAAAAATTATAAATTAACACTGAAAAATATGCGACTCAAGTGCTATGCGAAACGAACTATATAATATTAGCGATGAGAACATGGATCATGTCGAATATAAAACAAGCGAAATTCGCCGTTAGCTATATTTTGATTAGGAATCGACGACTCTTATATTGAAAATAAATGTATACCTTGAATAGTGTCAAGAACATGCGACTTTTTGACTAAAAATATTATAAACAGATGTACTCCACGACAGCGTACTTTTCGTCCAAAAAAAATGTAATCTCATTATCATGGCTTCCATATATTATCGTTGCTTAATTGAAAGTATTGTTGACATTACGAGTTTTTAATTTCCCAATGTTCCTGCAGAATTTCAATACCAAACAGTAAGGACTAGATTTGTTTTTGCAAAATGAGTACCCAGATCACAAACAAAAGATTGATATAAAGCAAATAAAATGGTAATAATATCGCTAAATAGCCCTATGGAGGCATTGACATCTAATAGGTTATTATACATTTCGTATAAATATGATAGCACATCTTTGTGTATACATACGGCGGTTCGGGTTTATATGGCTTTCGTAGGTTTCCGTAATAGCGGAATCAGTGATTGCAATAACGTCTGCAATAAACGTTTAAGTCACGAACATGTGCACAAATAAAATATAAATCAATAATGTGATGTGATGGCCTAAATTACAAATAAATAAGATCTATTTAAATGTGATTTACTGTAATCGTGATTAAAGGTTATGTCAATAAATACAAGAGTCCCATACAATTATCAACATTGTACGCAATTACTAACTTGGTGTAACGACATTCTCATTTGCTAATAAATATGCGAAAGTATGTGAAACACGTTAAGAAGATTTGGAATGGATGTTCTGATGCTCAAATGTAAATAGGAACAACAGCTAATAACGATATATTGAGGGAAAGTTATCTTAAAATTAAATCTGAAAATAATGCATTTATTGTAGGCTATATCCCTTGATTAAATTTGGTGTCTTCTGTCAACTAAATTATGCAGATCTATACAGATATATATGAAATGTATATAGACTAGCATATGCACAACAAATCCCCATTCAGCATCATGCCGAGAGTTTGCTGGAAGTTATTTTCGGATATTACATTCACAGATTTTACTAGTTGATTGCGGGTCATTTACATGTATTGCATATAATGGATTTCCCTGTTGGATTGTGTAATTTGGAAACAATACATTTACTGACACTACCAATTTGATGTGTCTGTATGTGGAACTACCAATGTTTTGGTGATGGCATTTACACGAATTACATTTAATTTTCATTTTACCAGACTGGTGAATGGTATTTATTGATTTTACAAACATCAATAGTCCCGCTATTATCTTAAATATATAAATTACTTTAAATAGAACTGTTTTCTGAAACATTATGGTAGCCCTTTCAAGAGGATGATAAGTGCATATACATTGTCTTTGGATTTATCTTCCAAATTAACCCCAAGAGACATCGAAATTGTTGAATATCCAAATATTATGTTTGGGGTTTTTGTTTCTTTCCTGGAAATCCAAATATCGTGGACCAATATCCACCAGAATTGCAGATATCTCTGAAGCATATATCAGTGTATATATTTTTATGCCTGGCAGTTGTACACATCGTATGAGTTCATGTTAAACGCAGGTATAACCTTGATATCTAACTTTCAATGTACTCAGTTTATTGGTTTAGATACACCAACAATTTACCTGAAATGAACCCCTTATCCAAAGCTTATCTCAATATTATATGAGCATATACCATTTATTATTGTTTTGTTCTTAATTAAATACTTTTCTTATATAGCAATCGTTTCTCATATTTATTTAAATGACTTCTAGAATATTGAAATAAACTATATTTTGCGTATGTCACTTTCGTTGAGTAACCCTGCAATTTCTGAAATCACAATGAAAATTGCATCCTACTTGATGCTTTTTAAACCACTTTTGAAATTTAATTTTCTATTACTTTTTCAATACCTATGAAAATCTACATGATGTACAGATGTTGAAATTGGACGTAATTGCTTCATACAAATGGCAATGGAAATTGCATCATCAGGAGCACATTGAAATTGGAATTGATATCACGTTTGAATCGAATATCTCATTTCGCATCTTTAAAATCAGTCTTTAATTTCCATTTTATGTCACTTTTTGAAATATATATGGCATATGCATGATGTATAATTTGTTTGTTTTTTTTTATACAACACCGATAGTACTTGTTTCATTCACTTCTGAAATGTATGCCTCTGTGTGTGTGTGCGTGATCTTTATACATATAGCTGAACATATGTCATACCAATGTAACTAAGTTAAGAATGTTCATGATTTGTTTTGTACGGCATATCAGTAAAATAATGCAGTGAATGTTTGCCTTCAGATACTTCATTTCATTTTACAGAGGATGTATTTGATGCTTTCGGAATTGCTTTATTTGTGGTTTGTAAGGTGGATCATTGTTCTGGCTTCAAGTTTCATTTATATTGTCAAAAAAGATATTACCTGAAAATATCAAGTTTGAGATTGTTGACAGAGTATACATATGTGACAGAAACAGTTTATTTATTCGCTTCCCAGAATTTTACTTTTAACATTAAATGAAAATTACTAAATTTCTCCGAGATTATGTAAAAGAGTAACGTTGATATCATCGTCTTTATATATTTGCTTGCATTATCTGTACGCTACAAAATGTACTGTTATGAAGGACGTTTAACCTATTTGACTTTACGTGATCTGCAACATTCATGGTGTATATTTTTAGGTATGCATTTCTTATTGTTATCATCAATATTTAGCTAAGCTCTGTTATTGAACGATGCAAACATCTTCAAATGTTAGGGAGGACTAAAATTTATTTTTTGAAATCAAGGAGAATATTTTGATTGACTGTTTAGATCATATTATTAAATAAGCGTCATATACAAACTTTTCTGAAATTCCATAGCAATTGTGAATGAATTAATTTTAAATTTCTATGTGGAGTGCAACTGTCTATCATTTGCATTTTCGGGTATATATTGGAACCTGCATCTAATGTTTAATATAAGAATCGGCAACAGTGATGAAGAGTAATTTGCTCGTCATGATGATTAATTGAGGTACATATTTTATTCTTTGGATATTTTGTCTAGTGAACCATTTAGAATATATAATAAATAATTTATATATATATATATATATATATATATATATATTTATTTATTTATTTATTTATACCACATACATAAAAAATGACATGCATTTGAAGTGTTGGTATAAAGCAATTTGATATACCAAAACTATTGGTATATCAAATTGTGTTCCGCCGATGGCGCAATAATATGGATATATAAACATATAGTTGCTCGTGTCACACACAGTGACGATTTAAATGATGAAGTACAACTATGATGTAATGACTACTTCAACATGTCTTCAAAAGCATGAAACAGTAAAGAATGTGGATAATAAACTTTCACATATTCTGCCACTGGTGAAGAATGATTTAAAATCTCTAATATGTGAGTTTTTGAGCAATTATTATTAGATCTTCCAACTTGAAGAAACACAATCTGCCAAAATGTTACAATTGTAGATTCTATGTCTGTAAAATAGGATCCCGTAAATTACGAATCCTCCCATGCTCTGATGTTTGAAAAAGAAAAGTTGAGTATTCGCTGGTGAAAGACTTTAACTTTAGTTCACCTTGAATTATTGTGCCGAAACCAAATAATTTTTTCGGTATTTGCAGAGACCACATACAAGTATAGGGTGGAACCAAAAGAGACTAATTTGTAATACCTAGAATAGATGACTGTATTGACAGTACTGAAACAGCATGATATGACACCACGCTGTACCTCTCAAACGAGGGCAGGCACATTCCGCTTACGGAGAGAGCAAACTAAATGTCGGTCTTTCTAGCTCCATTTGGTTTCTATGAATGCAAATTGATGCTATTTGCTATGACACATTATTCCTCTGCATTGCTGCGCTTAATGAAGCTACGTAATAGTATAGATGTAGATGTCTGTCATGAATACGTGGACGAGGTCATTATTTACGGGGAATATTGGAAAGATCACCTGGCAGCCAACGAGAAATTCTTCGTTCGCTTGAGCTAGGCAAATGTGACAATTGTGCTGACATTTCTTCCATAATTGCAAAGCCCCTGAACAATGTATCAAATATGAAGAAGAAATGGTACTGTTCTGACAAATTTCAATATGCTCTTGATAATTGAAAGGCCATATCTAAAAGTGCACCATTTCGTTTAGCGACAAATTTCAACCAATCATTTAAGATGTTGGAATATCAATGTGATGTGTGGATTGGCGGCGTATTAACTCAGGTAGCTGTAAATGATGCCAATCAACCAGTGTGTGTAGAGTTTTATAAAAATATTAAATATGCAACAGACAAGTTATTCCACTATAAAGAAGAGTGTTTGGTTCTAATGTAAATGGTGCCAATCAACCAGTGTGTGTTGTGTTTTATAAAAATATTACATACGCAATGGACAAGTTATTCCACTATAAACAAGAGTGTTTGGGTTTAATGTTGTCTTCACAACATTGTAAAGTGGATATCAATTATCTCCCTTCCCTGATTCTTGTATTCATTGATCACAACCGTTACTTTCATCAACACAATGAAAAATAAACATTAATGATTTGTCAATGGAGGTTGGTGTTGCAAGAATAAAACATCCATATTCGGCACATCGAGGGAAAATATTAGTTAATCTGAGATGCACTTTCCCGTGTATAGGAGCTTAATATTGATTTATTTTCTATACATTACTGTATATTCATTATTTGTTGTGCCATGGAATTTAATTATTATCAGATGTGTTTGATGAATGTGTTAAAATTAAGTTTTATTTCTTAAATCATCCGTTTGTATCTTTGAGGATGTGCTACGCGTATGTTGTAACTCCTATTACATTGTATCTTATTTTGAAAATTTGTATTAATGGCTGTAAGTTGCACGGAATGTCTTTAGTTAGGTTTGTTATTTAAAAGAATTATAATATATAGGATCTATATATGCATGTGCACGTAGATCCTGTCAATGGTTAATAATGTTATTAATAATAATATGTGTTGCCTCCTTTGGATACATTTCCCTTGGCTGATGGCGTTTCTGGAAGAACGCATTAACATCCCACTGGTTGTGCAGGGTCAGTCGAGTTGGCAATTTCGACGCTTTAATAAAGATATACAGAAAAAGCGAACAACCAAATTATGTTATATAAACATAGCAATATCAATGAATATATAGTCAACATTGAATGCAACAGTTTAAATCATGAAATGAAAGACAACCAAGCACTCGAAAATTGTTTAAATATTGGTATTGTTTTGTCTGCTGGCAAGTAATGTAGATTTCAGATAGAGACTAACTTTTTCCTAATTTTTTGCTTCAGCCATCGACTGAAATACATTACGAAATTAATAACAAGTGCTGTTGCTTTTTATCAAAATGAGATGAGCCTGATGTGAATAATGCGTCAGTTAGTGGCATCTGATTTTTTTTTTTTTAAATAAAACTGAACTAATCAAATGCGATGAATATATCAAACTGAATGTGTCAGAATGAGAGAATTATATATCAGTGATCTGCATCAACGTGCTTGTAGGTATTGGTGTATTATTTCTCAAGTGATAGACGTTTGCGAAAGTGTATCATTATTATGAATGTATAACTATCTAACAAATAAATAGATTTAAAACTAATGGAAACAATTAGATTTAATGAAAACACATGCATTTAAAGGCGGTACATTGTGCACGGTATACATATAGCTCTCCCATCAGTTTAAACTGCTGTGATTTAAATAAACTTTACAACTCGTCAAATATCAACATTAATCTGGATAGATATTAATCACATGCCACCACACGTGTTCGAAGTATGTTGCTAACTAAACATCAATTCAACCACGGGCGTCGCCAGTAAAACACAGATTAATTCGTACACCAATGAAAAATCGCCTGATGTTTGAGTTAGAGAGAACAGTTTCGTGTCTCATATTGTAATGAAACATCGATATAATCTCGTTTTAATGGACGATGTTTTGGACATATACATTTCAAACCCTTTGTATTATTCTGACGATTTAAGAACTGTTTCACCTAACTGCGGCATTCAAACTTTACACATTTCACATTTGAGTAATTTTTCACAAGAATGCACCCTAATATATCTAGGGTTGCCATTTTTTCCACCGTTTCTTTGTCATGCCTTCCGCTGAGGTCTTTAAATATCCGCATATGGCAATGATACATATACTCACACTCTCCAGAGCGTCCACCTTTATGTAAGATCTAATGTAGTAACTCTAAATGAGTACATGCAGATTTTAAATCAGAGTTCCATATTTGTCACAAACATTACATTTGTACTGTACATGTTCCTGTATATAATTTCTGAGCCTTTGCAAGGTTCCACTATGTGCACTCACTTAATTCCTTTGTTACACTTTAGTGTTTTTTTGTCCATGATGATGAGTCCCCATTTGTAGTTCCAGATTATTTCGAAACATGGTACTCTTGTGAACATTGTATCGAAGTTCACAACAACAAATGCCATGCCCTAGCATTAATTTCCTAAACGAGGCTATGCCAATTCAATTATGACCCTATTGTTATCTCAGCTTCCACAGCAAGCTTAAGCCGGTAAAAATCATGATAGTAAAAGCCTAATAACCATAAATATGTACAGGTTCATCATCAGAACTAAATATAAAACCATCCTTGATTTAAAGCTTATGTGTGGAGAAAAGAAACACACTCGGCTTTTTATTTTATCTACATGTGTATCCAATATATTTAAGAATCATATGCTAATTTTGCAAGAAGTTGTCCAAAGTCGTCTAAAGCTGCTAGAGCTGTATCATGAACGGTATAAAGTACTACGAATATTTCTTCCGTAACATATAGTATAAGCTGCCAACATATTATGTTCATTAAAACTATCATCCATTTGAAACATTTCCTTTTAAATATCAACGAAACAATCTCCCACACTTACCACACACACACACACACACTCATTACCTAGTAATAATTGAACACCCTCAATTGGTAAATAGATTACAGTTTCTATGAACATTGGTCCTCAGATTTAGTCTGATGGAAAATTTACAAAGTCCGACCCGCCTGTATAAGATAACATTTACCAGAAGAATAAAAAGAAGAAGACTTCTCAGGAAAAGACAAACTTTCTTGACAATAAAAGACTCTGAACAGTGTATATGTCTCTTAATATCCTAAAATGAATATACTGTGCATACTCACCGCCATGAAGGGCTCGTAGCTCTCCAAAATAAAATTAGACTGGGGATGGCTGGGCCTAACACATGTATTAATTCTAAGATATGGACTTCAACTTGACCGCTTAGAAACAGGATCATTGCAGACAGTTATATCATTAGTCTTCTGCCTAAGATTCCGACCGCTTTCGGTAGCCTAATATTTTAGAGAGTCACGCCCGGATGAGGGAGGTCGCAGGTTCGATACCCGACAGAATCATACAAAAAAATTTAAAAACTGGTACAAGCTTCTGCATAAGTTTCCATTCAGCATCTGGTTGGCATGGTATCAGGATAATGTGGCAGTGTGGGACATGATGCTACATGTCTTCCGCATGATGCCCCAATTCAAAACTTCACTATAAATAACAAGCTGCAGACATTGTAGTGATGCAACTGAAAAAAATGATTAAGGCTTACGTTGTAAGTCCAAATCAGACACACCTAAATTTGAACTTATTTGCAATCAGCAATAAAGTACTATTTTCTTTTAAAATAAGTTCATGTAAAAAGATTATTTTTTTTCTGATCAATCTTATCGTTAACAGTTGTATCAGTTCTAGACTTTTAAATGCTTGTATTACACGGACATTTATTTTTTCAACAAACACCAGTTGAGAGGAAGATATATTTATAATTAGAACCCTGTGAAACAAATAGTTTACATCAGCTAACTGCCTTCTCCAAGGTTGTAACCTGTTCTCATCAACGCAATTTCTGGCGTAAATATTAAAACAATTCTTGAAATATCTAATCAATTTGATTTGAATTTGCATTTGTTCTTGCAGTTGTATTTCTCGTTCAATACATGCATGCGTCTTTTTACACTATGTCCAAACAACAAGTTGAAAAGGACTAAAATCTTACAATTCTCCTGGGTACGATCTTCAAAAACGTTCCTACTTTGACTGTCATGCTGAAAGATATTTGATCTCACTATACATTTCCAATATATGCAAGATTATAATTCCAGAAACTACGAAAATTTAAAATCAAAATTCAAATTTAAATTTTAAAAACAGTTGGAACCTCATAAATGTTTAAGTGTCAGAGATAATAATAGCTCGCAAGTTTCAATAACAATGTCCTACAAATCAATCAATGCATCTCTTCCAAGACCAAACTAATACTAATGATGACTTATTCAACACAATAGTCCACTTATATGCAAAATTAATAGGCAGATGCGAAAGTAGAATGCAAAGATTTTGAATGCAGTGAAAGAAAAAACAGTCGAGATCTAGGTTATTCAACATTTGTATTACTTCTAATGTCTTTGTTGGATGTTCACTTGAATTAAGTTTACCCAGCCATGAAGCTTATGAATAAAATTATACTACTTACAATCCATAACTATTCTTTAAAGTGTTAGAATATTAGCGTTAAATGTCATTAACTAAATGAACCTTACTGAATGATGGTATAAAGATAAACGGTTACTATGCAGCAATTATATACGATCGAAATAATAGCGGAGGCCTTGTAAATTATGGTACCAATTTATTGATAATTAAAGTTGACGGAATAGAGATAATAATATGTGTGAAATTTTTAAAATACCTATTATTTCCCATATACCGTCAGCAATATGCATCGTCACACTTCTGGGTCTCGTTGAATATCACCATTCCGTGTCTGTGATTAGCCTCAAACGGGTATTGCACATAGTGGGAATGTATAACCTCAACAGGAAATTGAACATGGTGGGACTGTACATAGCCTCAATTGGACTTTAATAGGGATTTTGGGACTGTCTAGCCTCAGGGGAAAGAACAGTGTGGGCCTGTCTATGGTCAATGGGAAATGGAACATGACGGGTCTGTCTAAGGTCAAGGGTTTGATAGGGACAAACATAACATGGACATGTAAAACATATACATACACGTACATATATACGTACGCAGCCACATAAATACACCAATTTGGCAATACAGCAGAAATCTTGTAATGGCAGTTATGTGGCCCTGATAAGGGCCTTTGGATTTCTTCCAATTTCTCTCCCCCATTCATCATTTCAGCCAACTCCTCATCTTCTTCGTTACATTTTAGTGTTCCTCTCTTTCCCGTCCTCCTCCTCTTCTTCGTTTTTCTCCTTTCCATTTTCTTCCTGCTTCCAATCCTTATTCATCTTCTCATTTCCAATTGTTCTTCCTTTTCCTATTTTCCCTTCTATATTGCATCCTTAAAAACCCCATTTGCTCTCCTTAATTTATTCACTTCCATATTTACTCTCCTAGGACTGTATCCGCCTGCCTCAACCTTTTATAGCAGCTCTTCTACTATGCCTAGAGTATCTATCACCTCTTAAAACTTGTGGAACTTTACTGGTGGCCATCTTCACTGATATATGCTGAATGGCACGACAGACAAACGCACCGAAGTATAAAAAAAAGGAAATTGCAAGACCAGACCAGAAATACCAAAAGAGAAATTAATGTATTGAAACTAAATGCAATTTTTAGTCCATACCTACAGATAATAATTATTTTAGCATATACTTTAAAATCATAGACAAATATTATCTATGTAGTGCATGGTTGACAAAATAGTTTTTACTGTCTATGAATTATGGGCAAAGGCCATACACACAGTAAAGATTAATTATGTTTAAGTAGGTACATTAGACAATTATGATAGGTGTGTACTAACCCACGAACAACAGCAGGCAAAGTTTTCAATTAAATGTGCTGAACATACCAATAACATTTTCTTTATATGGGGTACATCCTAATAGTAAATGATTTGCTGTCTCATACACATGGAAGAGCTCTCAATCTAATCATTCTTTGTCCGTAATAATATTGTCAGTATAACAATATAATATAATTTGAAAGACCTATTGTTACATGTATTAACAATAGAGACAAAAAAATATTCTGCCGATATACGTTCTCCAAAGAAAATTTGTATGAAAACGTATGTTTTTAACTGACTCACATTATAACACTGGAACTTTTAGACGATGGTATTGCATGAAATGTTGCGTGAATATACGATTTACACTAGATTGCTCAGAGAGCTTTAACAATATGAAAGAAAAATTAATGGGATTTATTGACAATAAGATTGTGATTGTTGTTGGTGATTCCACTAGATGCAGGAACCGATTAGTACAACAACCCAACTGATTTTACTACGTTTGCTTATATTAATTCTGACGAGAACTTATACTCATTTTGATTGAACGAATGAAAACTAGTATTGTGTACCATATTAAGTCAGTTAATCGATGAATCAATGATATCCCGACCATCTCAAGACGACAACGACGTAGGTTGGATTACAACTTAAGTGATATAGATATGTACTTGTAATATACCCAATGCAATGCCGAATACTTGGCTCACTTCATGGTTACATATTACAATGTAACGCATGAATATTAAACCATGAAGTTCAGAAGTACAGATATTTCAAACATTCAGCAAAAGCGTTAAATTGGTACACGGTAGGATGTCTGGGAAGATATAGAAAATATATGACTCAGATAGAGTTTGCGTTGAAGTAGTTAATGATGATATAGCTTGGACGATAGTTTCACACCATGCCATTTCAGCCCAGGCAAGGACTGGGTTGAAATAGGTAAATGTTGAATATCTTGGAAGGCAGGGAAATCCATACAATTTAAACACGCGTACTGATTGCGTGTTTAGTTGTGATATATGAGATTTTAATGAATATTTGAGCAACTGCGTTTCTTTCTTTTTGCACACAGAACGGATTCAGTGTGTATAGATAGTGTCGGATGAATATGTTAAATACAAATGAGATGACCAAAGATACAGAACAAGATCTTAAGATAACATACAATTCTCATCACCTCTACATATGCGTTACTGTCGACAGTACTCTTTCATTACACCAGCATGTATTATCGGTCAATAATACTCTCACATGAGGATTCCTAGAATATATACGTTGCTAGATTGATATGCTTTTGAAATTATATTAATTTGTTAAATATACACCTACAAAAGTATGAAATACGGTTCATTTACTGATTGAATTATTCGACCATCGACTCATCCATCTATATATAACGCTACCAAATATGTATGCGTCTGGGCACACAAAGTCATACATGTAGGCTATTATGTACATACATGCATCTAGAAGCATATTAAGAGAGAGAACTTTGCAGCAATATTGACCAAGGAAATCATGCATTTTTAATCAGTACATGCGCTGGATGACACACTATGAATACAAATATGTCCATATTAAGTACAAACAAAATTAATTAATTTCCAATAATTTACCAATAATACATCTCGTTTAAATGAATGCTTGTCAGACGACATGGACATGTATGCTAAATGTATGTACAGGCAATGGGGCAAGGCTTGATATTGCATGTGGAGTTTCTTCCCATTAGGAAATTGATGAAAATATGGTGTCCACGAATAACTATTTGATGTACATACAAAACTATTATATATATATATATATATATATATATATATATATATATATATATATATATATATATATATATATATATATATATATCTGTCCCTCTATCTATCCAAATAATTCCATCTAAAAATAAATTATTCTTCTTAAATTATATCTGAGCACATTACAACTACTTCCACAAAGACTGATAGCAGCATTGGAATTATACATTTTGTCGATCACAGTCTTATACAAAACTTAGGACCACTAAGATTACTAGGATGTGTCAAATTTTGTAAGTAAGGCTAGAGCTTTTACAAATAAATAACAAAATTTGATTTACAAACTGAAATAAATTCATGTAGACAATACAATTAGAAAAGGACAAAAAACAAAGTCTTTATGCCAGTTCCAAGTAACTTTGTATCACATACATACATACATACATACATACATACATACATACATACATACATACATACAAAATATACATACATATATAACACAAGTAGATATGCATTCACGAGACTGTGGTAGTATGGATTAGTTTCGTATAAATGACTCACTATTAATTTATATTGTTACATTATCTGTAGAGTTTCAGGTATACTTGTTTTCTTATTTGAAATACACATATTTTGTTGATGTTGTGTGTTTGGACCATGTCTTGCGATGCATCGCATGAACCATTAATTTTGGTTTCGAATTGATTACTGTAGAGCAATACAAATGTGAAACAATAAAAAACATGTCTTTAAAGATGTGTGATTTGTTCTCGTTAAATAATTATATTCAACTTACCGTGGTATTACTTTTACAAAATTAAAAAGATATGGCACAACTATTGTTGTCTTAAGGTAATTGGAACTAGGTGATATATTGTCCTCTGGCGACACCCGAACAGGGCCTTGGTTCTTACACTAGTGAGTCCTCCAGCGTGTAACCATACTAACCCCAAACTAACTGCTACTCATTGTATTTAGAAATGTATATTTCAGTACAATACAACTCAGTGTACTTATGCATTAAACTTAAAAAATGACAACAATAAATCCAACTAAAAAGCACATTTCTTATATTTTGTGACTCGTTGTAACATATTTAGTTAAAATGGATGTTATTAAATCCAGTTATATAAATATTTTGAGTAAATTTTCTATAGAGAAGACATTATTGAAGCCTACCCTAATGTAATGACATCACACATAGGTTACTTAGTCTCCTCTTGCATGATACTGATTCTAGCCTCATGATGCAGCGGGTGACTTATGATAGTAAGTTTTTCATTTGACTAGAGGAATGTATAACATTAATGGTTGATATATCTTGTAATCGTCCAAGTACCAATAACCAGAGCTATTTTGAAAGGGAGATCGCTGTGTGCTGGCTCTTTTGCATTGAACTCTGAAAATCCAGGAACCATCATCCATAATCCGAAGGATACATATACTAAAACGGATGGATTACGAGACAAGACAGCCATTGATAGCTGAACGCTGGAAACTTTGAAACTGCTTCATTGATTTTTAAGTGATTTTGCCTGCTGAATTTTACTATCCTAAATTCTTACATGTTAACATCAGAAGCTCAGGATTCCTAGTCATACACTCTAAGCGCATCATATTTTGTTAAAATTAAATTTGAAGTACAGGATATAAATGCACGTGTGTCTATGAAATTGACCTAACATTGAAAGTGTACTTTGATACGAAAACTCAAAAATGTATTGATACTGACAGGATTTATTGTAGTTGCAAACAAAAAACATCAAATGTCGGTGTATGTATTCACTACTAGTTCGCATTCACATCGTATACAGTAATGTTTTACGGTTATGTGTCCATTTTGTTTATTTCACCATGCATTCTGTTAATTTGACTTGTAATGCGCAGATGAGATAGTAAATATAGTCTGACGGATGTTTTACAGACTAGCTTTTATTATGTATTAATAGTTACAAATTATAATAATCCCGATAATATATAGGTAGAGCACAGGAACTAGCTTAAGTCTTTCATTAGTTTATTATTATGTAGACATTGACCAGAGGACAATACATGAACTAGGTTTTGAACTTCTGAACTTCACATTAATGAAAGTGTGTTAGGTATTTAAGACAACAAGCTTTGTAAGTTTTAACAAAAATAATTTATTTCCCTAGAAAAGAGGGTGAAAAGATGAAAATATAAAACAGGACTTACGAATTGCGAAGAAAATCCAAACATTTGTCAGAGAATTGTGAAATTATATAAGTCCTATCAATAACAGTTCTAACTGAATCTGGCTTGAATCTCAATTCCGTTGCAAGATGATGGATGATGTCGTCATATGAAGTCTTTACACAAATGTCCAAAATTTCACATTGAACCACAATTTATATTGTTCTGTTCCAATTTAGAATCAATTTCACTAAATGTCTTTGTCCAAAGCCACTTGTGTAGTTTTCCAGGGAAAATAATTATTATTTAAAAAGTAGATGAACTCCTATAGGAGTTGTCCTCTATAACAAGACACATCTTGAGCTCTTCAGATATAAAGAAAAATAAACTCTTTCCAGCACAAGAAAAAGAATACCTTGTTCTTCAAGGTATAAGAACGAATCTGAATGACTCTGACCGACTCTGACTATTTCACAGGGACCTAAGTGTTTATAAACCGAACTAAAACGTCATTTCATGCACGCGCATGAAGAACGCGTGGTTATTGCCACATCTAACCATCGCAGTACACGATATAATCACAAACGCTTAGAAAATGCCCTTGGCTACAACCAATTTTTTACGACGGTTGTTTATCAACTCGGCAATCTAAGCTAAATCTTACGCAAGCCAAGAGTCATATTTACGTTCTAAATAAACACGGCGTTTCATAAAATATAATGATCCAAAAACGAAATAAGAAGAATTCAAATTTTAACACTCAAGTAATTAAATTGCATGGTCGTAACACTTTCCCCCATAAAGAAAAAAAAGAAAGATTTATGTAATAAAGCTTTCCTTTTTACTAGATGTAAATTATACATGAGGTAAAAAAAAAATATTATATCAGAAGAACTCTTATTAATTATACAAAAGGTGTATATGAAAATGATATTTCTATAAACGGGAAAGTGCATATCCAATTCAATTGTCTTTTCCTTTAATGTGCTTGATGTCAGGATTGTATTCTTGCAAAAATAAAATCCACCTTAATAGTCTTTGATTTTTATTTTTCATCCTGTTGATACAAGTAAGGGGATTGTGATCACTAAACACAACAACCGGAGAAGGAGCCGAGCTGATGTAAACTTCAAAATGCTGTAATGCCATTATTAAAGCTAAGCATTCCTTCTCGATTATGGAGAAGTTTCTTTGGTGCTTATTTAATTTCTTAGAGAAATAGCACACTGGATGTTCTACACTATTTATATGATCTTGAATCAAAACTGCTCCAACCTCAACATCACTTGCATCCACAGACAGTTTGAATGGTTGACTGAAATATGGAGCTGTTAAAACTGGTGCACTTTTAAGTATGGCCTTTAAAATATCGAAAGCCTCTTCACATTTGTCAGTTCAAATAAACTTGCTTTTCTTTCTCTACAAATTTGTCAGAGGTTCAAGAATATTATACGAAAATTAGAACAAAATTTGTAATAGTACCCAGCCATACCTAAAAAATCGCATCAGCTGCTTTTTACTGGCATGCACAGGAAATTCAGAGATAGCCTTGACCTTAGCATCTATAGGTTTTACTTTACAATGTCTCACGATATGTCCTAGAAAAGTGACATAAGCACGGCAGAACTCATTTTTAGATAAATTGATTTTCAAATTTGCCTCAGTGAGTCTGTCAAAGAATTTCCGAATCGTTGCTAGATGTTCTTTCCAGGTGTCGCTGTAGATGATCACACCATCAATATAAGTATCACAATTGTCTATACCAGAGGTAATAATATTCATAAGGCGTTGAAAAGTACTTGGAGAACCTTTCATCCCGAATGGCATACTTTCTACTGGTAGAGTCCATCTGGAGTCACAAATGCCGAAATTTATTTTGCCCGTTCCGTTAGGAGAATTTGCCAAAATCCTTTCAGAAGGTCGAATTTGGTGACGTATTTAGCATTTCCAATTTTGTTGATACAGTCCTCGATTTTTGGTAATGGAAATGAATCTGTTTTTGTCACGCTGTTCACCTTCCTATAATCAGTACACATTCGGAAAGTTTTATCCGGTTTCGGAACAAGTATAAACGGTGAACTCCAATCAATCTAACTGGGCTCTATAAAAAAACATTCTGCAGTAACTACTGAACTTCCCTTTTCAAGTATTCCTGTTTTAGAGGATTCATCCTGTATGGATGTGGTTTCATGGGTTTTGAATCTACAATTTCAACGTCATGAAAAATGTTGCTTGTCCTTGTAGGTACGTCTGGAAACAAATGCTCATATTCAGACAACAATTGTTTAAGTTCACATTTTTCTTCTTCTTGTTGTAAATGAGAAAGTTTCTGGTCTAGATTTTCCATAATTTCCGACTTCCGAAGATTTGTTGTTCCAAGATCATTAGAATCCGACTGAATTCTGTCACTCAAATCCTCAGTTGGTGTGACAGGCACAACTAACTTAATTGCATAATTTACCTGGCTATCTCTTTCAATATAATAGTACTCCATTAATTTACTTAGATCAGAGTACTAATATTATAATTAAATCATTCATTTTCTTCTTTACTTTGTAAGGGCTATACAATCTTTTTTGAAGAAAATTCTGAAGAATGAGCAAGAGCGAATGGACTTCGCAACAGAACTCAAATATTCTCTCAAATAAAGTTCTGCAAAACCATAGTTTCACTTTTGACTTGAACTGCTGAATGCCAACTTCAAGCATAACAAGCTGGAAAATTCCAGACATGACATTTGACCTCTAACCAGATTGAACAAATTTGAGAAGGCCAAATTGAATAATATCTCTAAAAAGAATTGAATCTGGGAAACTTGTTTACGCACACTTAATGGTCAACAACTATTGGTTGCCTGATTTGGTCTTTGGTAAGGGACCAACACAATATACCATAATTCTACTAAATGGTTAGCCAAATGCAGGAACTGGTTGCAGATGAGCCCTAGATATCTTCTGATTGGGTTTTCCTACCATTTGACAAGTATGACAAGATCTACAATATTTGCAAACTTCACTTTTGATATTTGGCCAATAGAGGTGAGTCAAGATCTTGTGACAAGATTTATTTATCCCTAAATGACCAGCCAGAGGAGTTTCATGGCCAAAATTAAGTATTTCCTGTCTGTAAGATTTTAGAACCACAATCTGATATTTTACTGACCACTCGGCACTAGCAGGTACCTCATGAGGTCTCCATTTTCGCATAATAACTCAATTTTTTAATGAAGTAACAGACAGGTACTTCAGTAGCTTCAGTTTCACTAATGGCCCTCTGAAACAAACAGGAGATCTCAGGATCTTTTTCCTGTTCGACGACAAGTGATTGTCGTTTGTCACCTTGATCAAATAAAAGAGAATGAGTGTTCAAAAGAGGATCACTATGATGAATACCTTTTGATTGATCCAAATTAGAAGTGAAAGTGACCTCATCAAAAGCCTGGCCAATACATGTTTCAGCTAAAGGAATAATTTCCTTATCAAAATCATTCTCAAGAGCGTTCTATGTAATAGCTCTGGTAACTGCACAAGCTGGGTATAAATCTGGGATTTCTGTTTCAATTGTATCAACTTTCTGATCAAAAGAAGGCTTGTAAGTTATAGGTGGATTAACCACAACCTTGTCTCCAGCTAAGTCGTTGCCTAGCAACAAATGATTGCCCTCAAAGGGTAAATTATACACTATACCGACTGTCACATGTCCTGAAACTAAGTATGATGACAAATTTACAGAATGGAGAGGAACTTTAACAAAGCCGCACTCTACTCCCTAAATGAGAAAACGCTCATTAGAACATAACTTCTCAGAAGAAGGCAAAATACCTGACACTAAAAGACTCTGAAAAGCTCCTGTATCCCTTAAAGTTTTAATATGAGCAGGATTGGCCAAATCACCCAAGAGTGATATAGAACTCTTCGACATGAATGGTTCAACATTTTCCATAATAAAATCAGACTGGGGTTGATCAAACCCATCAAATTTATTGCTTTCAATGCATGACTGGTACCTTAACCTCTTAGAAAAAAAAGCATTTGGGATAGGTCTATCTTGATTATGATGCCAATATTTCAATTTGAAGCAATCAGAAATGATTTGTCCATTTTCTTGCAACAGGTACATGTAGGAATAGACAAGGATTTTTAATCAAGTCTGTCAGAAGCTTCATTTTTAGAAGTTGTGCCAGATTGAGTGTTAGAAGGAGTCTTATTAGGCTGAAATACTCTTCTGCCAGTAGACTGCAGATTAAAATATTTGTTTACCACAGGAACTTCATGAGTCAAGGAATACTCATAAGCGGCAATAGCAGCCTTTTCCAAGGTTTCAATATTATAATGGTAAAGATACATCCTAATGTCATTATGGACGGAGTTCCTGAATTATTCAACTAACATGAGTTGTCTGGCACTTTCGTAATCTTTATTTAAATATTTAGAAGAGCACCACCTATCAAACTGTTGTGCTTTTTCCCATGCAAATTCGACATAGGTCTGATCAGTTGATTTTCTAGAAAACCTGAATTTTTGTCGATAAGCCTCAGGGACTAACGCATAACCCCTGAAATTGCATTCCTTAACCAAATCATAGTCAGCACTATGCTCTAGTGACAGTGATAAATAAATATCTCTAGCTCTACCAGTAAATACAAATTATAATAATATAGACCAATGCGCCCTTGGCCATTTCAAATGTTCAGCGACTTTTTCAAAATGAGGAAAATATATGTCTACTTCTTTTTCCAGAAAAGGGGGTACTACCCTGATATTTTTATAAACATCAAAAGTAGGGGAGTGTTTCCATTTTGCCAGCTCTAATTCTTTCATTTTAATTTGAAATTTCTTTTCATCTTTCTCTTTTTGCATTTGTACGTGCATTTGTTCTTTTACAACAAACCTTTTACAAGAAACAGCTATGATTATCAAGTTAAAAGTTTGCACAGACAATGGATAGTCATTACCAGTAACAATTTCGGGTAACATACAGGATACTTGCAACTTTGGGGGTAAGACAAGTTAACCAAAGCAATGATACATTGCTCATAAGATGTAAAAGTGACAAATATGTACATTTTGAAACGTCATGCCCGATCTTGATGCTTCTCTAAATGAGAGAAATAAATTAATCGACTTGCGAGATACGCCTCACTGCTAACATTGGCGATGGAACTATGCAAACCAAAATTGATATGGCACAAAATGACTATCTGTCATTAGGTCATTTTATTTCCCATTAACATGAATAAAGACAAATAGAGTGAGACAGAGATGGAGACTTACAATTGTTCGTTAACTGAATCAAACTACGAAAACAAAACATCACTCAAAATTAAATCAATGTTTGTTAACACAATCTGACAGTAGGAATTGTTTTAAAATAATGCTGGGTTACTGCTTATAAATAATGTGTATTCAAAGTGTTCTCTTAAAAGCCCAAAATCAATAATTATGGCTGCATACAATAAAGACTTAGATGATTATAAGCCGCATCATTTGTAGAAATGTGAGTTTTTGTTTATGTAGTGTTCGTAGTCAAATGTATATGCCATACTTTTGCAAACGTGAATCAGTGAGTGAGAGAGTGATAGATATTATTGTAATGTATAATGATAACTCGAACACCACCTTAAACAACGGCTTCACTAGAAACATGTAACGTAAGCACATGCTTTGTTCAATTCTGATGAATTCTGCAAAAATATTCGATTAATCCTTTTCGATTCATTGAAACATTTTTATGTTCATTTTGAAAAGCAAAGGACCACTGAAACATTTTAAAATGTTCCTGCTAAGGGTGTAATGTTTCTTTAATTGTGATAATTCAGCTTACAAAGCGAACAAACAAAAGAAAATTCACTAAATTGACAAGATCTTCTTGGATCGACACTATCAATTAAAGCAACGGTTTACTCTTGATGATGTTGGGTACACTTACGTGTGGAGATGGACATATATCAATCACCTACATGATTTGAACATAAATGTGTTGGATGAATTTGGCCTAATGATGTACAAGTTCTTGATTAAGGTGTGATAGTAATACTACGGTAATTTTCAACAAACTCATATGTGATGCGAATAAATCCAATAAATAAAGAACCAAAGATACTCGGGATATAATGCTATTCAAATTAATAGTTTATCCAATAAAAGCCAGCAATGAATTTCCATACGAATAACTCACTATTCATATTTGTGTATACAGTGCAAAGAACCGATGCTTACCTTAGGTCCAGAGTTGCAAACATGTTCAATCAGTTTCCTTCATCTTGCTTCAATCATCCATGGTAAGATAACTATACCTTGACGATAAATGTTACGAAGGCGTATCATTGCTGTATTATTTCGCAGCAGAAATAGTGTTATACAATTGAAAACAGGAGACATTCTCCCAAAATGATATGTCCATTCTGAAATATAAAATCCTGCACGTTATAATGACTTGTAGCTGAATAAATAATAGCAAAAGACTTTAAATCTTGGCAGTTTAAATTAGCGTGTTACTCTTAGTAGCAAATTTAAACTTATTTTCATTCACTATTAGTCACAAGCCTCTTCCTTAAACTAGCAAAGCAATATTTTCACAAACAAATGAAGACTTAACTTTAGCGTTGAACCATAGGTCGGGTTCATTATAGGGTCAGTTGTATAGTTAGATTTATGTAACAAAATATTTGGATTACAGGTTAGAGGAATAGAGGGTAGGGTCAAATAAGACACTGTTAGTACATTATTCGATTCCGAAACGTTTAATTCACTTTATAAACAGACTTAAGCCATATCCATTTTAACAACGCATTATTATATACTCCAAAAAAAAAAAAAAAAATTAAAAAAATAATTCCCTTGGTGTAAAATTTGCTTTACTTATCTCCACACAACTGTAAAAGAGGTTAAGCCAGGAATTGGCATGATTATTATGTTGCAATGTTTGCTCGAAATGATTGATTTAACGAACAGAGTGGATATTGATCTTCCCGCTCATGAAGCTTGACAATGTGTTTATACGCGGTTTTTATTGAATAAACCAAAAAATAAATCGAGTTCCTCACAAATTCATTAGATTGTGACTTAAATAAGCTGTCCAATTTACAAATCCTGAATCTGGAGTAGTTTCGTTACGTTATCATTGAAATATTCATATAAGGACTTTTCAAAATTACCACGGTTTTTTGTTTTTTTTTGTTTCTTCAACAATCATTCCTTACCTCAATCTATCTTTTCTCTGATTCAACTAAAATGTCTTCTTTTTAAATCAGATATACATATGTTGTTATCTTGAATATGCAGATCTATATAAACACGTACGCATACTAAATGTCACAGGTTAAAGAATGTTTCATTGATAGTTTCAATATAAAAACCATGAAGTTAATGCTATTGTGTGCGTTTGCTCTACCTCTTAGCAACGAGTTTTAAACATACCCAGAGATTAAAAAAAACGTAGTATATACAGATAGATAGATAGATAGATAGATAGATAGATAGATAGATAGATAGATAGATAGATATGTTGATAGATATATGTATATAGATAGATAGATAGATAGATAGATAGGTAGGTAGGTAGATAGAAAGATATATAGATATATAGAGTGATAGATAGGTAGGTAGATAGATAGATAGATAGAATAATAAGTAGAGAGATACATAGATGGATAAACAGACAGATATATATATATATATATATATATATATATATATATA
>JAECUM010049269.1:0-33588 GCA_016617855.1 Megalonaias nervosa
ATGGCACCTTCGTAGCTTTCCACGAAAAAAATATACGACACTTAAACTCCTAATAAAATGTCCCTGTTAATATTTGTGCGGTTCATATTTCTTGCTAAATTATTCTTAAGCAATGCAATAGAAATGCATAATACCAAGGAATATAGGGTGCTCAGGTATAGAAGATTTTAAAAACTAAGTTATAGAAGATTTTAAAAACTAAGTTTAAGTAGATACCAAGAAACCTGACCTTTAAATTTTCATTTTGTGTTTACTATTGACTTCAATGAGAGGTTTTAAAGACATCTGTTACGAATTCTATTTGCAGTCATTTTTTTTTTTTTTTTTTTTGAGGGCGTCTGGACTTGTACCCCAAGAAAATAATTTCGTTTAGGTTTAAACTTACAACATACAGGAAAGAAAAAAAAGAACAGTAGTAAAAGAAGTCAACTAAATCACTAAATATACAATAATAAAATGTTTCAAGAATAGAATGGCTGAATTACAACTCTCTCTCTCTCTCTCTCTCTCTCTCATACATAGCTATATACACGCGTTTACCTGGCATATGATAACATCATAAATTGAGACACCAAAGATTTTAAGCATAACACGACTATAGTTACCGAATATTTTTCCATGGGAGAAAATCAGCATAAATTGAACATTTACTCCCGTAACGTAGCAACCACGAATACAGTGATATTTAGGGCTGCTTCGGTATTGATGAAACGGTAATTGACCTAAAATAAAAACACAGCAAGCACAGTGTTTGGCCCTATTTTGGGATCCACCACATCAAACAACTTGTCAACTTTATGAACGCTATCCAAACGAAAACACTAATATCAGTTAATTGCAGCTAACGAGGACATTGATACCAACTTTTTGGAAAATCCAAAAGTGTCTGTGGAGGAATTAGCCTTCTTCGCCAACTTCTTGAGTAGTCAGTATGGCGGAACACAAGAGACTAGAGTGGCGTCAAAGACTCGGGCTACATTACATCATTTGCCTTTTCTGTAGGGGAAAAACAGTTCTTTATCATTTAATTTGGCAAATTGGCAAATCTCTCTTTCTTCTGTCTACCCTGGATATACTTCCGTCTGAACTTCTGTACGCTATCTCGGATTTCTCCAGAGCATTACGGCTCAATAACTTTGATTAGCTACAACCACGACGTTCATCAGGTCTACATGACATTTACTTACCACGAAAATATTGTACTATAAAGTGCAAAAGGGCCAGAAACCTACCGTTTTCATCCGCGTATTTTCGATTACAGTTGATTTATTTACCGACGACGGCAATTTCAGCATTTCTAAATCTTGCGCTGAGGTCTATAGTTTTCTAGCAATTTTGCACATTGAAGCATCCGGAACTAGTAGGAAAATGGTTTGTTTCATACATTATTACTTTTCATCGTGAGTCCAAGTTTGTTCAAAGCGAGACATGCATTTACTTTTCCGGTGACGGCATGAACATTTTTGTGAAGGCTTTGACTAAAGTTTTTCACTAGTATAGATTTTCCAAATCCCTTTGTATATTCTCATCATACGTGGAATAAATCATCATAAAGATAAACTAATTAATTCTACAACAGCTTGGTCGTCCTTTTAACGTTGATATCAGGAAAATACGTATCAAGGTTTTGGTTTACGTTCATCTTCATATCAGATATATATCATTATGATGTTAATACAATTTATCTGAGATACATTTGTTTTCTGCTTTCACACCCGACTCAAGGTCACAGTCATAAAATTTGTGCCAGGGTTTAGTTTTAAAAATTCTCTTTTACTTCAGTTGCAAATATTTTCGGAACCGCTTGACGGGATTTTCTTTATAAATACGATTACTCTTCACAAAGCTAAGGCAATTTATTCTGCGACATGCTCTCTCAACCTTGAACATTCTGTTCAAGGTCACACGTTGTGCAAAAGTGCAGTGATCGTGAGCTCAACATGCAGGTCTGACATTCTTGTTTTTTTGTTTTTTGTTTAATTTTATTACCTTTTTCAATTAGTACAGAAATATTGTAATGTCAGTCGAAACGCTAGACCGCCAGGGTCTATAACTCGGCTAGAAATGACCGTGCACCTGATCTTAGCTCTCAAGTCCCCTCCGTCATTTAAACAAACTTAGCTAATATCAGTTACCCTTCTCTTGTAAATGTATATGTATACATATATATGTATGCGAATACACAAAAAAATTCGGGTTTAGGTTAATACCTGGTATGTGTTGGGTTAAGGGGAGAGGTGCAAAAGCAATTCTTTCCTTTCGTCCATCCAACTAAGGATCCTAGTGACAGGTCAGGTGACCACATTCTAGGTCCATCAAAGAGATAATGTGCCGGATATTTCAGATCATTTTAATTAATGTTCCAATGAATAACGATAATCAACATTGGGTGTGTTGAGCAAGCAGCTTAACCTATTGACTTACAGGAACCATTTACCCGACTACCCATCCTAATAGTCTTGTGATAATTTTATTTTTAAAAATGTCTCCTGGATATTTGCCACAAAGTTAATTTTCAAATATCAATCTGTTGATTAATGGGAGTTCACGGCTGACAAATCATATGTTCTTGGCTCCAAAATTTGCCAACAAAACTCAAATTTAAATTAAATTAAAGCAGTGTACATAAGAAAAAAACAATTCCGTTACTTTTATTGTCAGTGTGAATTATTAGTAGCAAATACATGTATCTTATTGGTGACGTCTTATTGGTGACATCCTATTTGTGACGTTTTATTAGTGAGGTCCTATTTGTGACATCTTATTGGAGATATCCTTGTTGATTTACACAGCTGTATCTGTTTATGAAAGATATTGTATTGACTTCACTTTTAGTGGTGTCAGCCAGAGCTAAATGCATCTGAAAACCAACATAAAAACTACCGTTGAAGTGGAGTCCAACTAGAACAAAAAAATATAGTGATCTATCAATTCTATGACAGTTTTCTGTAACTCATCACTTGCTCTCGTCGTGCAGAATTTTTAAATACCAGAGAAATTTGAAAACCAAAACAAAGAAGTATATTTTATACTTTGTTGAAGAGAAAGGTAGATCTTTGCTGGAATGTCCATGCCTGGAAGAACACTGCCAAATACAGAACACATTTAGTCCACCTCAACCAGGTGGATACATTAGTCACAGGGAAGTCTGAAATATAACCTGAACACTTGGCTTTTAACTTCTTTTAATGCCAAACTTACCTTTGTATACTGACAGCCATCTGTGATTTTTGTTCATCCGTATTATACCACGATGACCTAGATAATCTGATATTAGATGCAAGACTTCTATAGAGCTGATAACAATGTAAATTTGATAAATAAAAAAAAAACTGTTGAATTTATCCAGCCAAGTGGCAGTATCAAGTGTTACTTGATGAGAATCCACAGGAGTCAATTGACACTAGATGGGTGGTCACATACCCTAACTGATCCTGAAGACTGAACCTGGAATCAGGGATGCAAAACAAGTTTATTACACTGCATTATGTGAGCCCTTTAATCTTACGGGTTGTATTTCTATTTATACAAAGGTCTATAGTAAATCAGCTAGAGGCCTATCTGAGCCCTCTATCACTCATCTGACCTACACTGTCATCAAGAGCCTAAAATGGGTAGGTAAGGTCAAGCCCAAAATGGGTAAGTAAGGTGAAGCAAACAATGGGTAGGGAAGGTGAAGCCCAAACTGGGTAGCTAAGGTGAAGCCCAAGATGGGTAGGTAAGGTGAAGAAAAGTTTCATATGCATTGCTTCACTGACTGTTGCTGACCAAGTCAGTTTTCTTCATTTGGCATTTAACAGTGTATCAACACAAGAAAGGTTATATCATGTTAAAACAACCAAGTACTTCTACATAAAAAATGTTATATTATGCTAAGAAACCATGTATTCCAGAAGATGAGGGTCCTTGCAAGGGTTATGCCCCCAAAAATTGATTAAAAGAAGATAAAACTATAGTATTCACCTACCTTCCTGGCAGTGTGTACCAATCTACCGATTAGAAACATGAAAAATGGGACTTGAAAAATCTTTGATTATAACTGTAAATCCATTTTCCCAAGTTTATTATATTCAAAGTCTAGCATAATACACACAAAAATTATATTTTATTTCATGACATGTTTATTTTAAAAAAGCATTATTAAAAAGAAGTTTTGAGCTCCAACCTAAAGATAAAGCAAAGACATTTTTATGCAATATTTCAATCTTACTAATTTATCACAAATGATTATACATCAATAAATGTGCAGCTGGAAAACTTTCTTACTGGAATAGAAAGTTATTTACATAGAATGTGGCCAGACATAACATTTTCTGAGGTACACACAAAAATATGTTTACAGCTCTCTCTATCTCTCTGTTAAAAATATATAAAATATTGTATATTATTTATGTGAAACATACAGACAATAAATAAACAGAATATAATATTTTTACATTCATCTAATCTCATTCACTATTATTCCATGCTATCTAGAACAATCAAAATTACAAACTAAAAACAATGGAGAAAGTATACGAGTTGTGAAGCACATTACATAATTTTTTAAAAATTCTGGATTCTTGACAAAATATATTTTGAAAAGAACATATTTTTAACTTGATAAACTAGTTAATACCTGCCAGGTGATATTTATTCCATTTGACCAAAATCATCTGCACAGTATAATAACTTAACCCTTAGAAAATGTATGGTTTTTGTGTATGCCCAAATTAATATTTTAAATTGGCACCAATTTATATGTTGATAAATTCCAAATGCAACCCTGTGAAACTGGCAAAATTACAGAGGGAATATCCAATTTAAAACTGAATGGCATCCACTTAGCAACATGGCGATTTCAATCCAGTTAGTTAGACCTGCACAGGCGAGATGCCATACCTGTGGATCAAAAGAATCCCACATTAAAACTGATCAATTAGGTGCCTATTCAAGAGGTGATGTCTCTACTCCTTCGCAATCAAAGAAAAAAATGACACCACTCTACTTGTTAATCATCCATTCTTTATTCAAACCTATTTTTAAACAAGATCTGAAATACAGCACTCCCTCACTATAAGGCCCTTCATTATAACACAGTTCCTGTTACAAGGCAAGTGTGGACATGGATCCCATTTCATTTTGTGTGGTAAACTTTAAGCATCCTGTGCTTCATTATAAGGTGGTATACTCTAAGGCTCTCATGGGGAACACTATAATGAGGGAGTAATGAAAAACTGGGCTCATGATAAAGTAGTATACTCTATGGCTTTAACAGTATTAAAACTGGGGAGTACTGTATCATGTACCTCATTATAAGATAGTATACCCTAAGGCTTTATTAGTGATTACTGTATCATGTACTTCATTATAAGGCAATCTAATGATAAAGCAGTATACTCTTATGACTTCTATCATTAGCACTGTATTGAGGGAGTACTGTACAAGGAAATGCTCCATTTCATCAGATGCTTCTCAAAAGTTTTATGAAATTTATAAGGTAAAATCCTGACAATGGCAACTCAGAAGTAATTTGTATGGTTTCAACTAAAAACATTTGCTTCTCTACTTTTTATTTATGAATGGGAGTAAACATCTCTTTAAAACAGTCAAATTAAATCCCTAATTAATGATATTATAGCCAACTGCTTCAACCTATTCAGCAAATCATCTTTGAATTTTTCCCAAGCTCATGTCAAGAAATTATGGTTCTTTCTTTGTGCCTCCAGATCTTCATTATTAATTTCATACAAAAATTCTCAGTATGATGGGTGCACACAGAATTCATCTGATTATGGTAATTTTAAGAATGTCTGCTTTTGCAAAATGAACAATGACAGCACATCATAAAATGACATGCTAATTACATTATAACACACTCTATATAGCAAAAGTATTGAAGTGCTATGAACTCTGGGAGAGATCAGACATAAAATTACATGGTTACAACTTCTGTTGTTAAATAATTAAATCTGATTAAAATCAAACAGTTCTTGGAGAGTTTTAACAACTGCATAGCTGCCAACCCCAGAGTACAAAAATACTGACTGCCTAAGACAAAAGTAGTGATTTTCAGGAACAAATACTGATTTTTAAAACTTTAATGCAGTAAAGTAGGACAGTAACTTAATTATTTAATGTTAAAGATGCATGTGTTGTACTCTTGCACCTTCTGAACAGGCACCCGGTTCCATCTGGGTACCCATTCAAAAGGTACAAGAGTACAACACACTCAGACACAGGCTGTTTGTAGGAGCTATTTCCATACCTTGTTTTTATTTTTCAATCATTACTGATTCCAATGTACCATCTTTTACTGATGATCTGAATTTTATGCAATTTTCTTTACTGAACTGTTTTCATTCTAGCACATGAGCAATCCTTTGCAATTTTACTGTCTGGAAAAAGTGTGGAAAATAAATTGCCAGCAACACTAGTAACTGAAAAAGGAAGGTTCATTTCTAAAAGACTGAATTATATCAAGGTTCTTTCTGGTATTTATAAACACCATAAGTTCAGGCTGAGTTGGTGATGAAGCAGCAAGCTGATGTTTATTAGCTTTTCCATGCTGTTTTATGTCATGGGTGCCTCCATGCTCAATAGCAAAATCACAATCACACAATTTGCAAAACACAAAGTTTTCTCCTTTACTAGATGGTTTCACAAATCTGAACATGATGCCATAATTGTCCTTCCAGTTCTGTTTTCTTTTCTTTGCTGGAGAACATTCAGAACTTCTGCTTTCCTTTTCAACATGACTAGAAGTTGAATATTACAAAGATCAGATACAGTGACAGCGGCAACTGCTTTGCACAATCCCATATGGTGGTTAATGACTGGCATGGTAGCCTTGATTTTGAATGAACCAATGATATATTAGAACTCTATGACCCTATATACATGTGATGCATTTACTTTCAGATTGGAACAGGGTGCCCATTCTAACAGAAATTTGCAAGGAAATTTTTAATTTAATTGTTTTAAATAAAATAATGGATTTTTTAACAAGAAAAACATACTCATATTCAGGTTGAAAATATAGAACAAATATGGGAAAAACGGACACTTGGCAGCTATGCAACTGCAACAACAGTCCTGTGAAACAAAATGATAAAGTCAATGAAAAGTGTATGAAACAATGGAAATCTTGAGCTATTTACAACCTGCTGTAAATCATTGGCATGCGCTTTCTGTTGTGAAAATCTATGTGATCTCAATATTTGTGTAATACTGAAAAATTTTACATACCTTCTTTTGTGTATTTGACACAAGAGTGTCAGACATTCAACCTGTGCAAAAATTTCATTAATTGTTAAATACTTGTGGAGCTATTATTTTATAGTCAATTAGTAACAGGTACTTTTTCCCATTTCTACATAATAACCCTTACTTTGGGACAGGTCTTCATCCTTGGTCAGCACAAAAAAATGCAAACCAATCTATTTATTTTGTTGTTGTTGTGATTTTGGATTACTCTGACCCTTAGCAATGTAAAAATATAAAGTTGCATTCAATAAGTCAATGACTTCACCATATTTAATTCATATCAGTTGATTTCACAGACTCTGGAACAGAATCTACCGTCTCGTTGCTGAATACATGTAGTGAACAAATTTTAATACTTAAATGTGGCTATGAGATTTTTTTTTTCCTCCATGCATTGGACCTTTAAGTTATCATTAAATTAATACATAGTAAGGATCTGTTCAAAATTTCACAAAGTACTAAATGATATACTAAATATATACACAAAACAGTATACATGTTTTGTTTTGAGACAGAACAAAGAATGAGTTTGATCACACAAAGGGATGCATCAAGGCCATGTAAAATGAGTTCTTTCCCCTGACTTAGAACAAAACACAAATGCAGTTTTGTATTTATTATATACCCCCTCTTTTAAACTTTCTAATATTCAAGCTATATTGTATGAATGCAATTCAAAATGAATTGGGATTTATAAAATATAAATTCACTGCATCTAAATGTATACTCACATGGACATCACAGGAGGCATAAAAGTAGTTCGAATTTGGGTGTGATAATGGACTGAACAGCTGTATCAAATACATATCAAGCATGTAAGATTAGATGAGTATGTACTAAAACACAATAAAACATGTAATGAGTGATCATTTTACTTTTCTACAAGTTCACTGCATATCAATACTCTCTTATACATTTGCTATCATGTTTAATTCTAACATCATGCCACATTGCTGTGCCATTATTGTATGCTCATTACACTATCATCATTTGTCTTTCATGTTAGCTTTCTCTTCTCCTACTCTCCCATTAATTGCTAAATCATATGCTACTGTTCTGGCTTCATTTCATCTTTTCTTCTCTCCATGGTTTTTCCACCATCGTTGGCACCAACTGGTTCTGGTAGATGAAGACCTTAACTCGGTCAAAAAAGAAGAGGAAAATGAGAAGGACAGACACATACTGCACCCAACCCCACTTGATTAGGTACCAGAAGCCAGGTTTGTATCTGATAGCTGTCAAGGATGTTTTTAAAACTCAGAATAACTTGTATTGATAATCAAAAATGAAAATGTCAGTGCCAATTCAAAACTAATACAGTGGTTCTCCTCTTGTGAGACTTTTATCAAGGCAGGCTGCCCAGAATGAGTAACCATCTAATTTGACAGAAGAACCAGTGTAACAGGACTAAAATAACAATACTTCCAAAACATTAGTCAAACAAATTCAGATTAAGGTAGAAACTTAAGAGTTAGGCCACCTCAACCCCACACCACTCTATCTGATTCAGGGATTAAATTGGAGACTACAAAAAATTGATCACTCCATACTGGCCAGTCTAAATTGATTACTAATGCTGGCCAATCTAAATTGACCATTCCATACTGACCAGTCTAAACTGATCACTCCATACTGGTCAGTCTCAACTGATCACTCTATAATGGCCAGTCTAAATTGAATACTCTATACTGGTCAGTCTAAATTGATCATTCCATTCTGGTCAGTCTAAATTGATCATTCTCTACTAGTCAGTCTAAAATGAATACTCCATCCTGGTCAATCTAAACTGAATAATCCATACTGGCAAGTCTAAACTGAATACTCCATATTGGCAAGTCTAAACTGAATACTCGATACTTAGTTTAAACTAAATACTCCATACTGGCCAGTCAAAACTGAATACTCCATACTGACAAGTCTAAATTGAATACTATACTGGCCAGTCTAAAGTGATCACTCCATACAGGCCAGTCTAAATTGATCAATTTGATCACTCCATACTGGCCAGTCTAACTTGATCACTCCATACTGTCCAGTCTAAACTGATCACCCCCTGCTGGTCAGTCTAAATTGATCACTCCATAATAGCCAGTCTAAATTGAATACTCCATACTGGCCAATCTAAAATCTTCTCAAATAAGATTTTAATTCTTACAATAAAATTAACTGAAGTGTTTTAATTACTTTTGGTGTTTATCATGGTATAAATTGCTAGTTGCTGCATTGCACAGCCTGAAGGACATAATGTAAGCTGTGTGATGCTGATTGACAGCCTGAAGGACATAATGTAAACTATGTGATGCTGACTGAACAGCCTGAAGGTGCATAATGTAAACTGTGTGATGCTGAATTCACAGCCTGAAGGTGCATAATGTAAACTGTGTGATACTGAATTGCACAGCCTGAAGGTGCATAATGTAAGCTGTGTGATACTGAATTGCACAGCCTGAAGGTGCATAATGTAAGCTGTGTGATACTGAATTGCATAGGATGAAGGTGCATAATGTAAGCTGTGTGATGCTGACTGAACAGCCTGAAGGTGCATAATCTAAGCTGTGTCATACTGATTGAACAGCCTGATGGGTATAATGTAAGCTGTGTGATTCAGCAACTGGCAGATTTTTATGCCATGATGAATGCAGAAAAAAAACAATACTAAACTCTTATAATTGCATTCCAGAACTAATTTGTTTTTGTATATGATTCTGTTGTTTTTATCTCTCCATTTTCCTTTCCTGAATTTCAAAACTCAAAACTTTCTGAATTAGCTAGTTTAGCATCACAGAAATTCCTTAAGCCATTATGCTGATCTATTGTCCCTGAATGAAAAATCAGAACATCAGAATGACCTCTTTGAAGACCTGGTAATAAAACTTCAGTCTGTACTGGGTGTACTTGATACTGAATGTGAGTTCCTTGAAGGAAATGGTGCTCTACAATATGAAAATAATTGCTAGGAATTCAAGATAAGACTATATCTTCTTTTTAGCTGCTAAAAGTGTTGAAACCATCTCTAATATTCTTGGGCTCAAATATATTTAAACTGGCCACTGTGGCAGTGACATTCGATGGGAAATCAGCACCATTTTCATTTAGGACAAGCTAGACACCATTAGAAGACTTTTGGTGAAAACCATGTTGATATAACCATCCATTCAGGAAAATAAATGACAAGATTTTCAATATGTTCACTGTGGCAGCCATATCTTAAGTCAGACTGGCATTATTTTCATTCAGGACCAACTAGATATAATAATCAGTCTTCTGGTAAAAATCTCATGTCAGTATTACTCTCTATTTAGAAAACATCCATGTGAACATCCCAGCCATGAGGGGTGTCTCTCATTCACTCCTTTCACTCATTGAAATCTCCACTGTACTCAAAGTTATAATTAAAAAAATTCTGGAACGGACATTTTTTCAGTTTGTTTTCACACCTTGCTTCCAATTTAATCTGATTTTAATAAAGACTACTGTGATCATGTGACTGAAATGGTGCACAGGACACTTAACTGATAATTCAATAAGCAATAACCTAAAGGTAATCATTGTATTATGCAGTGAGTGATTAGTAGTAATCTGGAAAGGATTAAAGATATGAATGGATTGTTTGGTTGGAATACAAAACAAGAAGCATCATCATCATTAGAATTCTTTTGACAGGGTCAGTTTGGTTGTAGTATTTAACGTCTGTAAAGATAAATTATACTATGTGTGATTAGAGGTGCATTCTGTCACTCTTGCCAAGTTGATTTTAAAAATAACTTCAAAAATTTGACCCAGACAGCACCAATCTTGAGCAGTTCTATAGCTTCAATATACCTCCACATTTGTTTGTACCTCACTACCAATTTAAAAACTGAAAGGTATAAATGAGAGAAACAATGTACAGAACTTAGTCAGTTCATTCACTAATTTACAATTTCAAATTTGGTTGTGAACAGGAGGCCCTAACACCATCAGTGTCTGCATGTTTCATACCAAATGAAGTTTTCAGTGTAAACAACGACCCTGCTCACCAGTTATTCCCAGTGCCTGGACAAGTCCATTTTCAGCAAAGGGGTGAATGCACAACTACACATGTATGTACATAGAATGTAAATACTACAACTCATCTGTTTTTGATAGTTACAATGTTGAATCAAGCAAAGGAAAAGAATGACAACTACATATTTGCCATTCACATGGATGTAACAAGGATGTAATGTTTATGTACATGTGCGCAAAGGGATATAACTCTTAACCTTACAGTAATTTACAGAATTATCTGGCAGTTACTGATGAGGATGAACTACGTCACCCTGTTTGCTGAGGAAAATAGACTCGCCAATACAGTATGTAATTTGGTGCCATGTTTGTGTGGAAACTCCATTAAACATGCAGGCAATGACAGTGTTAAGGCCACCCTGGTCATAGGTTAGAAATTATAAATCAATAAAAAAATGAAATGACTAAGTTCTGTGCATTTTTTGTCACATTAATGATTTTCGTTATTGAAAATGGTAGTAGGGTACAAACAAATGGGGACTGATGCAAAAACTATAGCAGTCAGTCAGCAACTACAGGCAGGAAACATTTGGAAACATTTTAAATGTCTTGGTGGTCTCAGTCAAGTTGCCATACTCCAATACAGACACTGGAAAGACATTTTTCTATTCAGAGGAAAATTTAGTCCAACTTCATCGGAAACCTCAATTCAGTCAAGATACATCATCACCTAAGTGCTGAGATCAACAATGACGAGGACTGGCACAAAATACAATGATGAGGACTGGCACAGATACAATCCAGGCAATGGTCTAAGGCTAAAAACGCTTGCACTACATACAATGACAGAATGACAGGCAACAAGTTACTGTGAAAAGACTGATATGATTAAATATGTGCATATTTTAATGTAGAAAAAGGGAATTTGTTCAATTGTTGTCATTTTTCCCTGTTTACATGCTCAAAATCAGGTCAAAGAAAATCCTCCTTATTTGTCCATACCGGCCTCTCTTTCCTGTCACGTCTATGAAAAGGAGTAACAATAACAAGATTATCAAGATGGCTGCCATGGTGGCCATACTGGATGTCTGATACACACCATTTTTATTGACTACCAACTAGACATCATATGAAATCTTCTGGTAAAACCCAATCATGATTTGACTTTCCATCTACGAGAAGTAATGACAAAAAATGTTCAATATGGCTGCTGTGGTGGCACAATTTGATATCTAAGATGAACAAGACACCAAAAAGAGTCTCTTGGTGAGAATCCCCATGTCAATATCACTTTCTAATCAGGAGTAGTGACAACGTGATTTTCAAGATTCCTGCCATGGCAGCATTAGTGGATGTCAGATCAGCACCATTTTCATTTGGACCAAGCATACATCAGAAGAAGTCTTTTACTGATATGATCATCCATTCAGAAGGAAAAGCAATAACAAGTTTTTCAACACTGCATTGCCATCCAGGATGTCCAAGTGGAACCATTTTCATTTAAGACCAACTAGACATTATAAGAAGTCTTCTGGTGAAAAGCGATGTAAATAAGGCATTTTTATTCAGCAGAAGAAGTAACAACAAAATTTTCTACATGGCTGCCATGGTGGCTATACTATATACCAGATTCAAACTATTTTCATTTTGCTGATTTGATCCTCAAGTAAGAAGGAGTAGTGATAACAAGTTTTTCAAGATGGCTGTTGTTTTGGAGGCCATACTGGATGTCTGAGCAGCATTATATTCATTTAGTACTAACTAGACATTGGGCTGAATGTTTGTGTCAAGTTTCCTGGCAATACTCCAAGTACTTTAGGAGAAGTAGCCATAACACACTTATTTATGACCAGAGGAGCTAAAACCTTTCTCTATGTCCTGGTTCAGATTTAGCAAACTAACATATGTCTTATTTGTGCCTCAATACATGCTTGATAGGATTTTCTGACTGATGGGAAGTTTGCACACTTAAACGTTTCATTTAAACATGTACAAAAAAGACAAATTAATGTGCCAGAATCACAAACTAAAATGACTGCCATTTACGGTTGCTAATTTTAGCTAATTGGTCACATGACTACCTTTATGACTAAAATGTAGTTCATTGAACAGTTTATTCAGAAATATTAATGGCTGATCATTATCACATGATGGCATTTTGACCAATAAAATTACCCATTATATGAATTTTGACCAATGAAATTACCCATTACATGATGGCATTTTTACCAATGAAATTACCCATTATATGAATTTTGACCAATGAAATTACCCATTATATGAATTCTGACCAATGAAATTACCCATTACATGATGGCATTTTGACCAATGAAATTATCCATTATATGAATTTTGACCAATGAAATTACCCATTATATGAATTATCTATATTAATTGTAATTATTATAAAAACAGACCATCTACAACAAATGCACTAACTATTCATCACATTTTCAGGTGCTGATTGTGCTTGGACTGGTTTCATTATAATCACATCAAGACAGTTTGTTAGTAAACTAAACAATTAAAGCAGGCAAATATTGCATTAAGGGATGCAAGCTATGGATTTTGAGACAGTCACATACAGTAATATTTTCAAGGTATCAATGTGTGAGTTCAAGAGAACTAATCTGCAATATTTAAAGAATTTTATTATTTGAGATTGTTTTGAAAATGATCTGTGTAAATTGATCCAAAATTCATATAAACCTGGGTTCAATTTTATGTAACTTTAGCACATGTATATCAACAGCCTACAAAGCCATACACTCCATGCGGTAATGGGTTAAATACCAAAAGATGTAAAAAGAAAATCTTATGAATTCATTCTTCTTGAGAAAGTACACACAGACAAAGATAATGCCCAGAGTTCCATGAGACTTTGTCTATGTGTGTGAGATAAATAAGTAATAATTTGTAAAAACGGATTTCTTTTTCTGCTGCAAGGATACAAAAATTGTTCCTCTGCATAGTTAATTGTGGCTGAGATCACAAATGGCTGGCTAGCACCTCGCCCTGTGCTCCACACCATGTAGGGTGCATTTAAGTAAGTTGTCACTAAAACAGAAGAGAAAGAAAGATACTACATTTAATAAAATTGTATAAAAGCTATATTTGTTAATAAATGACCAAACTTATGGAGACTCTGATGCAAAACACAGATCACAAAAAAATATTGTCTGATCCAATAATCTGCCTTTAAAATGTGTAAACACAATTGTGATATATTTAATTCAATGTCACTGTTTATACAAAGCAGGTAAAATTTGACCTTGTTTAAACAGATCTTCTGCATAACCAAAAAAATCAGTATACTATATTTCTCTCCGTTCCATCTGATAACTATCTTGTTCCTGCTCTACATGTTATTTATTTATAAAATGTAAATCAAATTTGAAGGCTTTATCTAAATAAATTATGTGCTATCCTCAATATTCCATCTGATTATTGCGAATTCATTTATTTTCCTTCATGAGTACCAATTTTTATATTATGTTATTTTGGCCTTTTTTATTACAGTCTGATAAAAATTCTTTCCTAAGATAAAGGCATAAATAATGCGTTTTTATCTCACTCATAATCAAACTCATCCAAAATCTTGATGATACAGATCTATTTAACAAGTCTTATTGAGACTGGATGAGAAATATAGCCTATAAAGATGCAACAAATTCAGCCAATCAGATGCAAGATCACCTAATTAATTGGTATAAATCTCATTTATTATAGAACCTTCTAAGACCATGGTGATATAAATCTGTTTATGAAGGTGACCAAAATCCCATTTAAAATACAAACTCTAGAGTGATGCCAGATTCAGCCAATCAGATGCAAGATCACCTCATTAACAAACAGAGTTTTTGTTCAAATAAAACACATCCAACAACGTGGTGACATTTAAAATACAAACTCTAGAGTGATGCCAGATTCAGCCAATCAGATGCAAGATCACCTCATTAACAAACAGAGTTCTTGTTCAAATAAAACACATCCAACAATGTGGTGACATTGGCATTTTTAGAGTTTCATCAGAATCAGATTAAAAATAATCCAGTTAAATGAGTGGCAAGAAACTTAAGCAATTAGGTCCAAGATAACCTCATTAATATATGTAGATCTCATTTATAATAAAACTTAATGGACATATTGACAATATAAGTCTATTTATAAAGTTTAAAAATAATCAGATCAAAAATACAGATTTAGAGTAACAAACTCTGTGAATTTGATGCATGATAACCTCATTAATACTCCTGAATCTCACTTGTCATCAAGCTGATATCGGTGTATTTCCAAACTTAATCAAAAGCAGGATTACAATAAAGCCTCCAGAAAAGCAACAATCTCAGTCAATCAGATGCATGATCACCTTAATAGTACGCATGGATCAAGCTTATTTTGAGATTCAATGATATCAGTCTATATCTTAAATCTGACCAAGAAATACTGCTTTCAAATCAGCAACAATCTCAGTGAATCAGATGCATGATCACCTTATTATCAAACTCATTCACCAGATCCTAATACTATTATCCCATATTCCAAGTTTTATTAAATTTGGATCAGAAATATTACTTCTATTGGTAACAAGTTCAATCAATCGGATGCATGATCATCTCATTAATATGACTGGATCAAACTCATAACTGAACTCATCTGAGAGCTTTATGGCATAAACCTAATATATTCCAAATCTGATTAAAACTGGATTCATAAAATAATATGGCTTCTAAAACAGCAAGAACTGCAGCCAATCTGATGCAAGCACACCTCATTAATATTTGATTATCTCACTCATTATTATTCTCATCCTGGTCTTGATGATATGAACCTATATTCCAAGCTTGATTGAATTGGATCATGCTCTCAGACCTTAAAAAGCTTGGCCAATCAGATGCAAGATCACCTCATTAATATGTATGGATTTTGCTCACTACTGAACTCAAACAAGATCTTGATGTTATGAGCTTATTTTCCAGGTATGATCAAAGTCAGATCATAAATATGGCCTCAAGAGTGGTAACAATCAAATGCTGATGGATGGTGGACACAGGGTCATACCATAGGCTCACTTGATTTTATAAACAACTGACTTAAAAATTGCTTCAATGTTCTCTATTTTGTTTTTATCGTTATCCATATTTGATGGTAGATCAACACCACAGACTGCCAACCCTAAAAATACCTTCTCAGTAAGATAGTCAATATTTGTTTGTTTGACCGATTTTAAATAAGGTGAAATGAAATATCATATACTGTTATTGCCAACTGGGAAAACATGCATTTTAAAGTTCCAAAATGTTGTCTGATGCTGCAGAAAAGGTAACATTATACATATTTAACTAAAAGGTTGGTAAGCTACACTCTGCCCTTAATGACATCCGTTCAGTTTCAAACCCATATCATCTGACGTTAATTACTTCTTGTAAGATCTCACAACTCAAAATAATCTTCATGTTTGTTTAAATTTACATGGTGGCAGCAATCATGTCTGCTGCCATGGACAATACTCAAATCAAATGATATGATGTCCAATAAATGAAACTGTTGCCTTTCCTGTGTTTTCTTTTTGTCACAATCATGGTCAAGCGTCTGAACTTTATAAGAGGCTGATTTTCCCCTTCACCTTGATGTTGCTTATATTGGCTGGACATTTCCAGATGATGTTACAGTCCTACCCACTTATATCGACATCACTTATGTCGACAAGCCGCCTATTTCAACAAAAAAGCAAAGTCCCGGTCCCTTGGTCTGCTATTACTACCAAAATTGTCATGCTTATGTCAACGTCGAGATAAAAAAATAAACGTACATGTCGACAGAAGCCCTTGGTCCCAGCCTGAACAAATCCTTTGTTTTCTAATCATTTATGTCGACAAGCTGCCAGTTCCGACCCATCCTTTGTTCAACAATTAGTTGATCTTGCCGCCTGGCTTTAATTTTACCGCCTTATCATTTATGTCAACCAGCTGCCAGTTACGACCCAAACTTTGTTCAACAATTATCTTGCCGCCAGGCTTTAATTTTCTCACCTAATCATTTATGTCGGCAAGCGGCCAGTTCCGACCTGTATTTTATTCAACAATTAGTTGATCTTGCCGCCAGGCTTTAATGTCGTGGTCGGATAAAAAAACCCACAGGCTTTTGTTTGGTCCTATAAAGTTGGCCTCTCGCGGCGACTTAAATAAAAGCAATGAAATCTGATCTGATTCTTGCATTTTCCAAAGTGATGGGTGATTAAAACAAGTTTATTGTGCTGTGAAAGTTTCCTTTTTAACTTTATTTATATTTACTATGGCTACCAACAGCAGTGTAAACGCAGATTAAATTTACAGTCTCTGGAAACTAAATATCTGGCTGTTAAGGAAGTTGAGGGTGGGGCATCTTGCAAAGATGTCTGTGAAAAATTTTAAATGTATTGAGCTGACATTGTTACAATATTGTATTGTAAGAATCATTTTCTTTTAATACCTCATTAGCATGTGTCAATGTATACAATATTATGCCTTCATTAATCATATCAGCCGCATATCTCTTGTTCGCTTTTATGTACTTTTCACGATGGCTTCTGCAACTAAATACAAGTACTGTTTAAACCAACTTGCTGACAGGTTTTCATTTCCCTGTGAATAGCCCCATCCCCTTGGTAGCGTCAGTAAGATGAGAACAGACTGACCAAAATCTATGCCAATTTAAGTACATGTACTTGAAGCGTGTAAATAACAACCATGCAACCATATGCTTATGCTGACATTGAATAATCGTAGTGAATGTTTTTCATATCAGGATGTGACCGATGCAATATTTTATTGTGGATTTTATTACACAAAGGTAACCAAAATGTAATTTGTCAATATACAAGTGTATTTGACACTGGTTTTGTCTTAATGTAATCAAAATTTGCATTGTTTTCTCAAAGTGTAAATGTTACTCACTGACGACAGGTCACCCCTTACTGACGAATTTAACTTGTATCTTTTTTCAGACCCCCCCCAACACTTATCTCGACATCTGCCTATGTTGACAATATTTCCTTGGGCCCGAGGATGTCGACATAAACGGGTAGGACTGTATAATGAAATAACGAAAAAGCAACAGCTTGATCACTCAGGTGTATCTGCATGAAAAACATGGGTAGATTAAAGCATCTGAGGTACCTTGTGTCAAGTTAGTCTGGTTCCTTGATCAAATCTACAGAGTCCAGTATGAAAAGCCATATAAAATACCAAACCCATGTGAATCAGTATCCAGATCTGACCACAACAATTATATTTTTGTATATCTGCTATTGTTCTGTAAGTCCAACATTAAATAACTATTCTTAAAAGATTTATGGTAGCATCTTATAAGGATTGGCAGCTCTGGCACCATTTGTGAAAAAAGATGGAAGCCCTGTATGCCAGGATGCTGTCTGCCAAAAACTGGTAAAATTCTGACAAAGTCGTTTTAGAGAAGTTACTTCAAGGTTTCTTTATTTTTATTATCAACTGTCATGTGTGATGGGAGATAAGCTTGTCAATTAGGTGAAAACAACAAATGTTGATGAATGATGCTTGATGAATCCAGGACCATACCATAAGCTCACTTGTCCTTATGGCCAGATGAACTAAAAAAGTTCTCAGGCTTTTAGAATCCAGAGGAAGTCTTTTAAAAAATTAGTACAGGGATAAATATACTCACAATTTCTGCTGGTATAGGACTTGAAAATATTGATAAAATCATATGATTCTGCATACACACTAGCTGAGTCAATAACAGAGGTCTGCAAAAGAAATAGTTCATGATACACTTCAAATTATATGTACATAGTATCACTATGAATGGAAACATATCCTTTGATATAAATATGACATGAGTTGTCAGTGACATCTTAAAAATAACACTTTAACAACACAAATTACAATTTAACTATATTTCATTGCTGCTATTGTGTTCCAGTGAAACTGGTTTACTGTATTTCATGATGTTCCACTGAAGCAGGTCTACTGTATTTCATGATGTCCAACTGAAGAAGGTCTACATTATTTCATGATGTTCCACTGAAGCAAGGTCTACTGTATTTCATGATGTCCCACTGAAGCAGGTCTACTGTATTTCAATGTGTCTGACAGAAGCATTATTGTATGACTCATGTTAAATTCAATGCTATTAAGAAAACTTACCACAAAAATCCATGTTCAAAGATATTTATAATTAATATATTAGCTGCTATGTAATATCTCCGGAAATGTAGGTTTGAGTTTCTCTATATTAAAGCCAGTGACGATTTCTCTGAATCTGGAAAATGTAAAATGTGAATGATATACTTGTCACTGCACAGTGCTAGATAAAATGTCTGTGCCTGGTAATAATTACAATGTATATGTTCCAGTATATTCAAGCCCAATAGGTTTTGTACCTCTGTGTGTGTGTGTGTGTGTGTGTGTGTGTGTGATTTGGATTTTTAATGTAGCCTTAAAACTTTTTCAGTCATATAACTATGGTGTTTGCAGTGTGGCAGTTTTATTATAGTGATGTCTAAAACTGAGGCATCATGCCACAGACATGTAGCATCATATCCCACCCAGCCACGTTTTTCTGACACCAGGACAACCAGTTTTGTACCTCAAGAGAAGAGGTTTCATCCCTGCCAGTTGGAAGATTCATTACCTCCTACAAACTATATCATATATTTTTGTATTTTATAACTTGTTTTTTATAATTTATTTCAGATGTGAAAAGTGGACAGAAATTACCTTTAATTAAACCACTGCAAATTTGACATGTTGCTATTATTGTAACGTACATCGTTAATTCATGGAAGATGGAACAGTTATGGCTCAGAATAAAATTCCATTAGAAAAAAATCACATCCGAATGAAACAAAAAAAGTGGCTCTGTATTCAATGAATTTGAAAGAAAACATTTTCTGTATCAGATTTTCCTTGATTTAACATAAACCTTGCACTTTTTCCAGATTTATAAATGTCATGAAAAACATTTAAATCAATGTTTAAATTTGTATGTTTTGATAAATTTCATTTTGAGAAGCTGAAAATAGCAACTATTCAAAAACAATGGTTGGTGTAATGTGCATGAGGTATGACACATGATAGACACAAGGCCATGCAGTGGTGAAATGTGCATGATGGATGACACATGATAGGCACAAGACCATGCAGTGGTAAAATATGCATGAGGGATGACACATGATAGACACAAGACCATGCAGTGGTAAAATGTGCATGAGGTATGACACATGATAGACACAAGACCATGCAGTGGTAAAATGTGCATGAAGTATGACACATGATAGACACAAGACCATGCAGTGGTAAAATGTGCATGAGGTATGACACATGATAGACTCAAGACCATGCAGTGGTAAAATGTGCATGAGGTATGACACATGATAAGACACATGACCATGCAGTGGAAAAATGTGCATGAGGTATGACACATGATAGACACAAGACCATACAGTGATAAAATGTGCATGAGGTATGACACATGATAGACACAAGACCATACAATGGTAAAATGATTCAAGGCAATGATAATCAAATTTTGCTGTTTCAATAAATGCATTGATACTAAAGGTGAAATCAATACAAAATGTAGGTGTTGGTGGGGAAACTAATTTTAATTATGAAGTACTTACCTGCTATAACTGCATAGCTTTTCCTTTTCTGGGACTCCTAGTCCCCTATCCATGCTAATTATCTCCACCTCCAATTACAATAGAGTTGAAAAGAACAAGATAATCGGTCCCGTCAGACTCGGTCAAAATATGGAACATTCCTCTTTGGATTTTTTACATTGATCTCAAGTACAGAACATCAGAGCAAGGTGGAAGGAAGATATGTTTGCAATAGTGGCAGGTAAGTATTACATAATTAAAATTAGTTTTACCCCCCCCCCATAAAAACCCATTTTCATAGCAGCAATACAATACCTGCTATTACATTGTTGAATTTACCAGCAAGGAGGAAAGACTGGTGGCCTCAACAAAACTGGTTCAGAAAACTACTGTACTTAGCCTTACAGTAGGAGTGTTCAATGCTGTAGGCAGGTATAAAGTTGAACCACATGCTGCACCAACACTATAGGATGATGGATCAAATAAAAAAATACCTTCATTAGACTGGTGTACCAGTGATCAAAGATAACATAAAGATAAAGTAGTGTGAGAAAACCAGAAGACAGAACTGATAACATCATCAAGAGAGAAAAGATTCAAATAGGCCCAAGATGCAGCAATAGCCCTAAGTTCGTGGGATTTAATTCCCATGAAAGAAAGATCCCTCTCATTGAAGGACTGAAAAGCTCTCTTGAGAGTGATGACAATCCACCTAGAAACAGTGGCTGTCAAAATATCATAGGAACCCTTTGGAGGTAGAAAGTGACAATTCCTACAATTCTTTCTCTCTTCAGAGGTAGCCAGATAAAACCATTATAGCCCTAACTGGATAAATGAGCTTATCTTGAATATCCACAGTGCTGGTATGACTGAGACTGGGAATCTCAATGGGAAATGGAGCATATGATGGCAGCTGATTCTTAGTCAGAAACCCAGGCTGGCAAAGGAAAGACACCAAATAAAAATTACCATTGAACTGTAAACACAAAACATTTTTTCATCTAAAAGGAAGAAAAAAAGTTTGCAACAGCATTTAATGGGGGATATAGCATTCATGCATTTTCTACTGCAACAATTACAGAAGATTCTCCACTTTGCATTATAAATCCTAGAAGAAAATTGCCTCCTAGCATGGATGATGTGGTCGACAATCGTGCTAGAAAACTGGTCCTGGTGAACTGATCACCTGAGATGAACTAAACATGAAGTGAAGAAAGTGCAGGTTGTTGTGGAGATCCAGTATGCTGAGACAGCAATTCCCTCCTCTGTGCTACCAACAGGTCAATTAGGTCACTGTACTATGACCATTGGGACCTCCAGGCAAAGGGTGACTACACAGATGTGCTGAGAAGTGGAGATCTTTACTTGACCTGATGGAGCATCTGCAGGATTGTTTTGAAAGGTGAGGAGGCTTATGTGCACATATGATCACACTTCTGAATGAAAACAAACACTGCCCAGGCCCTCATCTTTGGTACTGGAGAGACATAAAGGGGGAGCTTGTTGTTCAGTCTCATAGCAAAGAAGTCCTCTAAGGGTCTCCCCAACAGTTGGAAAAGTGACTCTGCTATCAACTGTAGCTGAGACTAATCTGCGAGGACCACTTGGCCCCATCTAGAGAGACTGTTTGCTGGGATATTCCTTTTGCCTCAAGGCTGCCTACTGGAAGTGGTTCCAGACTCCCAAGCAAAGAGAAGGAGCATGTGTACCTCTCTGATGCCTGAGATACCCTACTACTGACATGTCATCTGAGGTGATCCTAACACAGCAATACCCCAAGAGGTTGACACCCCCACCCCCCACCCCCATAGGGCTAGGAATATTGCCCACATTTCCAAGTTGTTTATATGAGGTGTCACTTCTTCCCATGACCAAAATCCCTAAAACTCTAGCTCTAGGTAAGCACTCCATCCTGAAATCCTGACTGATGTGTCAGTTTACAGAAAGAAGTGGTATTCAGGGGTTCTAATTATGACTCCTGTCTGAAACTAGTCCCAATTTAGCCAGCAATGCATTTGGTAATGAAAGTTGGATTCCAGGGGGATCCAAGCTGATAGCAAGTCTTTGTGCATTTTCTACCTTGTTAGAAACAGGAACTAAAGCAGGTGCAAGTAAAGTCCCCTAAGGGAACTAAGCTTGCAGGTGAGTAGAGAGTTCCCAGGAGAGTGGGGTAAAGGTGAGCCAACAATAAAGTCTTGGCCACAAGATCCATCATGAGGGATAGGATTTGGTCAATCCTGGCTGGAATAACATGAACCCTCCCAAGACTGGTGAAAAAAATGAATCCCCAAAAATACATTTACAAAGTCCAGAGAAGGGATGAGATCTGACTTGGTTGAGGATAAGACAAACACAAGTCACTATCAACAAGCAGAGGGATGTGTCCTTCAGGTCAAAATACTGGAAGAAGGGGTTCCCTAAAGTCCTCAAGTGGACCACCATTACTCCCATTATCCTGTAGGCAGAGTGAGGCCAAATGGAAGAGCCCAAATCTGAAATAACTCCTGGCTGAGACAAAACTGGATGTATTTACCTGTGTGGCAGGAAGAAGTGAATGTGAAGGTACTCATCATCGAGATCAGGACACTGTCCAGCCAGGCTTTTTGGATTTCCTGACCAAGGTGGTTAGATTGATTATGAGCTGGAACTTTCTGTTTTTTTCTACATGAAAATGATCCAGGAATAGAAACCCTGATTTTGGTCATTGTAAGCCCTCTTGACTGCACCCTTCTGTAAAAGGGTGTGTGTCTCTTCTCTTACCTGAGCCATTTTGCACAGAAATGAAGCTGGTAACTGTCCTTTAAAATAAAATGGACTGACACATTATGTGTGATGCCTGACCAAATCCCTGAAATGAGGACTGGACAAGCACCTACCAGGATGCTTGGAAAGGATGAGGAAAATGATGAAGGAAAGGTGCAACTCCACATAATGATCACCTCTTTCCATGGAAAGGGGGGGGGTAGTCCAAAGAATTTATTCCTTTCACCTTTCCAACTGCCTCACCTAGCAAATGGTGGATGGGAGAAAGCTTTCAATTTAGACTGCTTATGAGACTGTTGAGGCTGTGCCTGTTTGAGGAACTCTGGAGAAAATCCCAAAGGGTAGTCACAGTGGTTGCACTTCTTGGCCAGTTTCAATGAGCCTGGAGTCACTGCAGTGTTGCTGATCCCACAAATCATGTGATATGGAGGAGATGAGACATCTGAAAACTATCTTTACCTCAAGCAGTGCAGCCCTTTGCCTTCTCATAAAGATGAACTTGATAGCTAGAGAGCAATGAAGGGGAGAGAGGTACAAATGGTCTCTTCTGTAACCTGCCAAACTCCTGGTACCAGGAAAACTTCAGTGTAAGCTCCAGGTCTAATGCAGAATGTGGTAGCAGCAGAAGATCTGCACAAGAAAATGACCCAAAAAGCCCCTCCAGACTGGAGAGATTCTTATTGTCTACAGTGCCAGAAGATTTAGAACACAACTCTGGGGGAATGAGGCAGCAAACTTTATTCACTGCTTTACTGGATGTCCAAACTTCCTGCTCATCAACACCTGACCCAACAGATAGGAGGGAGCAAAGGATCCCAATGGAAGAGGAGGTACAGCTGCCATTGGTTCCTTTAGGAACTTAAACGAGTCCAAGGCAAGACAGGGCTGTCCTTCCCCACAACCCTCTCCAGAATGGGAGACATAAAAAAAAATGGGGTATCCATTGTCCTGTAACTATAGAGAGTGTGTCTGTGTGTGTTGGACTAACCCAGGTCTACTAGCTACCCTCCAGGGCATATGATGAAATGAATGATCTCTTTTCAACCATTTTGGAAAAAAGGGGTGACCTCTATCCTTTTTGTTTGACAAGGCAGAAAGCAACAGAGCAGGTCAATGTTCGGTCATGTCTGTTCTACCCTTAAAGCACAGGTAAGGACATCTATGATGCCATAGGGGAGGAGGGACGAACTTACTTCTCAGTAAGTGGGATCCCTTCATCCCATAAGAATTAAACAGGAACTTTGTGATGGAGGCTACAGATCCAATCACCATCCCTAGCTGAGTGAGCAAATCACCATGATGCATGACCAGTGCCCACCAACCAGTGACTGATCACAGACAAGTCTGGTGATGATCTAACAGATGAGCCCTCTCAACAAGATGTAACTGGCTTATCTCAATCACGGGGGCTCTGACCTTGAGAGAGCACTGCTTATCCCAAACCAAAAGGCATGACACAATCTCAAGCATTTTCTCTCCCTTAGGAGGGACCAAAAGAACAATCCCTCACTGCACTGATGGTGTCAGTGATCCTTAGCCTTTGAGAGATCTCCAAACATAGGTGGTTGCTGTACTTCTGCTCCACAAAGGGAGTTGACTTTCCCAATATGGGAAGAGATCTAGACCTTCCTGGAAATGAAGGGAGTCATCTAGTGATGACAAGGAGAGGTCATTCTTCCTCCCTGTGTATATGGGGGTACATTCTGGGAAATCCCACACTTCATCTGTCCAGTGACAACAAATTAGATATGCATTCAAGTGTGCACAACCAGTGCATGATAGACAGGTGGTGTGTGTTCCACATGACTTTCCTGCACCAGCATTTATCCACACCCTGTAACACATTAAACCTGTAGGAAAGAAATCACAAAAAGAAGAAAATCTGCTAACCCAAACAGGGTAGACAATACGTATCTTAGCAATGGAACTATGAAGGCAATTCAAATCTATGGAAGCACCGCTTGTTAGGCAAGGTACAAAAATCCTTGAAACCTTCAAAAGGAACACAAAGACTCAAATAAAGCAAGGGCTGAGGAGATCAACACTTAATCAATACAAAATGGTTGACTTAAATGACACATAAAGATGACAATAAAGGCAAGATGTGATGAGTGATCTGGCACAATGTACAATGCACAAAGCCCAAAGAAAAACAAGAAAGATAACCATATGTTGGATATGACTAAGAAATAAGACCGGGATCACATTCTTTCAAATTCTGGCCTGCCAATACTAACTGGAAAATCTATTATAATAATTAGCTTGGAGTAGGGACTAGGAGTCTAAGGAAAGGAAAAGCAATATGATAATAGTAGGAATATGTATTACTGCTATTAAAACGATACCTACCTGACAAAAGTTACTTTTACTCTTCAACAGCTATAAATAATTATTAGTAGCCTGCCTCTTTATTCTCTACCTTTATCAATATCTTGTCATGGTCACACATGGCACAGTCATATCATTTCAACCTTAAGATAATACCTTAGCTTTATGGCCAGATGAGCTATAAAAAGACATTTTCAAGTACCTTCAGGCAGATGGATATGATGCAGTTCTAAAAATGATCTTGCTTTCCATAATTTAGCCAAAGGACTGCCATATATACCTGCTTATAAGTCAAGTCAAACTGCAAACAACAAAGATCCCATACTGCTGTAGCATAATGCACCTGCAGATCAGGGTCTATGTTGTTTGTTGTACTGATTACTCCTAACAAACTGCACAGACACAGATCTGCTGGCGCATTATGCAATGGTGACCTGGCTCTGTGAAGTCTGTAGTTGGTCTCATCTTATAAGTGAGTACATATGGTATGTAATGTTTCAAAATTTTTTCTATGACTGAAGTGTTGACTTACATTGTATCTGTTATCTACTCCTCGATAACCTATAGGCTCTTTTTGGTTGACTCTTAGATCTCCAAGAATCTCAAACTTTCCTCCTGGCTTGATGGCATCATAATTTGCATAAGCAATGCTCTCCATTGTAAGAGAGGAAAATTGCTATAAAAAGATATCAAAAATATTAAGGGAATTTATATTTGTTACTATGAGAAAAATATCAATCAATATTATTAATTTTCTTGCAGACTGAAAACTTTTTATGCTTTTTCCTCATACAAATAATCAAAATATCTGAAAAATTGCAATATAAAGATTATTACTGTGAAAGCTGAATAAAACAGTAAGACACATCTATTAAACAATTTATTTGACAAAAGTCCCATGTGTTTTTCTCAAATTTTGAAAACACAATTTTTTAAAAATGTGCACAAACTTGTATTTAAAGTACAGGAAACATAATTCTTGTGCTTAAAAATTTCTTAAGAATTTAATGTTCTTTTTTTTCTGAGTTTATCATAGCACAACAGTCAGTTGCCAAATCACACAGCAAATAACCTGAGTCAGCAACTGACAGTTTCTACCATGGTAAACTGAGAAAACACAACATTAAACTCTTATAATTGAAATTCTCTATAATTTTATTACTTCTTTTATACTTATTTTGCTTTTTAAAGATATTTCCTATATGTTTTTGAGCTTTATTTAAGCTTATGAAATCCTTTTGAGGGCTTCTGTTCTGTAGTTATTTATAGAACAGGGGATTCTCCATCAACAATGTAATAGCTCTGTTAACATCAAGCAAGTAATTCCACCTATGACAGGCCATTTAAGGTTTTGAACATTCCACAGCATGGTCTTAATATTTCATCCAAACTGGCACATGTGTTCTGAGTAGAAGCTCAGTATTCAAGGCAAAGGATCTGTTGTAATGTTGGACATATAAATGACTATTAAATTTGATGCTTTCATGGACGAGTTCATAGACCCTGACAGTTTCAATAGGGGAGGGGCAGGATCTATCTCCCACCCACCCCCAATCCCACATCATAACTATCAGGGTTGGTGTCTTATATTGCTGGACTGTGTTTCCAATAATGTTAGTCTTTGATCCTCCCTCCCTATATCCATTTACCTCTAGTTTTAAATTTGTTTGTAACATGCCGTAGCGAAAGTGTTTTAGCCCCCATGTTCTTCTTGGTAGATTTTGAGTTCAACAGCTCTGGGTCTACATAAGAGATCTTAATCTTTTAGAGATTTTAGTCATTCTGGTTCATGGTAATCCTTCCTCTTTATGAAGACAGAAATTTCTCACAAGTGAATCTTTTGTTTTCCTTGTGCAAATACACGGTGGTGTTCATAGTATGCAGTATTATATACTGCCTTCTCACTCTCCTATCTTTTATTAATAATGAAGATGTTCAGTTGGTAACTTTATTGTTCTCAAGGAGCAATGCAGGCACACGCAATTACAACAAGATGTGTTATGCATCGTATTAAAATATGGTGAACTAGAAAAACATCAAACTGATGTTTAATCAATCATTTAATTAGAAGAATTACAAATTCCTATTTACTGATGTAAGGCCTATGTTGTGTTAAACCACAACACAAGACTTACCCATGAACCAATTGTATTTTGAAACAAGAGTGGTGTACCCTAACCCCATAAGGTTGGGATGCAATATGGTAATCCAAGAGGACCTTTCCAGAACAAACTGCTGAAAAAAGGCAAGGGTTACTGCCATAAAAATAGAAGATAAGGCAGGTGAATGTAATCCTAGATAAAATATTGGTGAAGGAAGAATCAAACAAGGTTTTAACTTGCAACAAGCAATTTTTCTCTCGTCACATTATGAACAACACAACCATTAAGATGGCATCACTGAAAAAGATGACCATTCTGCACATGGTCCACTGCATGAGTGGTCAGTGTCTTATTGACAATTCTCTATTGTGTGGGAGGATTGTTCACATCAAAAGCACAAAATTTTTCAATCTGAAAAAGTAAAGACTGTGCAACAGTGACAGGTACATTATTGCTGTTATTAAATATGCCATAAAAATTCTGAGATAGGGAGAGATGTCTTTGTAGTATCGCTTCTACAAAGTTCTACCACAGTGAGTTCTGTTGGTAACAGAGATGAATGAAGCATTTTATCAGATGCTTGTTTGTTGAATGTATCAAGCAAAAAAACACAAGAGTCAGGTTGAATGAAACTAACTTACATGTAACTTATAATCAAAGATTAGGATCAACTTCACACCCAGTACATTTTCTGAATCCAATAAAGGCATCTCAAGGTTGAATATAAGAGAGTCTGATTTGCCATCCCTATTGGTATCTGTTTCTCTAGACTGAAAAGAGATCAAGTATAAACTGTATCTGTTCCTCTAGTATGAAAAGAGATAAGCTGTATATGTTTCTCATGACTGAAAGAAGATCAAGTGTAAGGTGTATATGTTTCACTAGACTGAAAAGAGATCAGATTTTATTTCCTAATTACGGAGAACCTATACATAAATTACATACAATATCCTAAACAGTTCATACTTTAACTAATTACATAAATTTCATCTCTAATGAGGACATAATTGTGATTCTGTTTATTACATATACATGTAGTACAGTTCATGTGAATTTTCATTTCTCCATGTGAATCATAATGGGGTGGTTAATCTGCTCCAGGCTCACTCTACAATGAAGCTCTGCAGAGGAGGATTGAATACCTACAAATGACCATCATTACTCAGCAAGCACAGTTTGTGCAATTCCAACAGACTAAACTTACAGTAATTTGAGGGGGGGGGAGGGGGCAAGGGTCTAAAAAGCAAGTCTTACCCTCCCTTGAATTTTTGTGTTGCTTTTCCAAACACACCTCCAAACCAAATGAAACCAAACCAAAATTATGTCAAATTATGTATACATTTGCTTCTGAAAACAAAACAACAAATACCAATATGATCTCCCAGATTATTTCATTTACCTTTTATTTAGTTTTAGTGAAAATAAGCACAATCTTGTAATTGTCTGACTTTGGCAATTCTTCATACAGCTCTCTTTCTGTCCCTCTCTCAATTTTTATACTAGTAAATGGTATTTTCACTTGACTTTGAACTTACAATAAAACTGAGTTTTTATATGCTAGTTTCATGATGCTGGTACAATGCACCCCTACTCCTTTACCACCTAACTTTAACCCTTTCATTTGATATTTGATATTTCCTTCTCACTTTTATTCTTGCAATTTAATTTTTCTGTTTTTCCAAATCATGGTTATTTTAAAATAATGACATTCAATTTTAGATGTAACTCATGTCCGGCAGCATGTAATTCTGGAATCGCTTACAGCCTAGTCTTTTCTCCCTTTCTCTCTCCTCGTTATCAATTGAGCATACCATATATTCTTTTAATGAAATATATCCATGTAAATATATTAATATACATGTAGCTAAGAACATCTTCACTATCACTGGGACTTTAACGTTGTTGCATTTGTTTCAGACAGACATGCTTGTGAAGAGAACCATGTTTTACCAATTTGATCACATTTTTTAACAATTATTGCTGCATATGAAACTTCCTTATCCAATATATAATACTGTTTAAATACTTTTTATGGGGAAAACCAATGAGCACATCGTCTACCTCTCTCTCTCTCTCTCATGCAAAAGCATTTGATGAATTGATAAATTGTATTTTCATTTTACATTTAGCTAATAATGAAATCACTAGTTCAGGATACTCCCTTTTTGTGATGATGAGACAGTGCAGTTTAGCCCCCAATGTTCACTCCCTCCTTTCAATCTGTTTTTGGTGATCACTCACAACCTACCCTACCCCACCCCCTCTCTCTCTGTCTCTCTCTGTCTGTCTGTCTCTCTCATTTAATACTTTCATTACCAAGATACTTACTGTACCTATACATTCATCATGATTCTGTCATTCTGCATTATAGTTTGTCCCATGACTAGCAGGTATGGTTTCACTAGCTTTTGCAAGTAAAGAGTTTAGCAACTTCTATTCGAAATATATATGTTTTAAAAATCAAAGAACTGCATTTATTATTATTATAAATGAAAAAGAAAATGCCAATCATTCAAATCACATAGGACTTTTAAAAAACAAAACAACCTGAAAATTAGATGCTTTACTCATTATATAGTGTTAATAAAGTTTGTTTTACAAGGGAAATGATGCATATAACTTGGTGCCTCACCATACTCTCTCACTTTCTCTTAATGAAACTCTTTGGCACAAACTTACTGGGGCCATAAACAGTAAATCATTCCCACTTTGTTGATTCCACCCCACTGCGATCATCTTTTGCAACTCTACAAGAAAGCATGGCATGCAAAGTTATTTTCTGTGAGAAGCTGCAAAACTCCCTCTGTCAGAATGAACAGGGAGATGGTGGAGGGACTTTCTCTAAAAATCTCTCCACACTCTCTCCACCCCCACAGTGATGCATGGAGAAATAAAATAATCATGTCATACTTATGAAATAACTTTGTATTTTTTAGCCTACTTCAACCAAAGGGATGAAACACAAGTTCCAAAAACTTATAAGTAACTGGTCCTCTCCACTGCTAAATAATCAAAACATTATTTAATCAATAATTATATTTATTTCACTGTCTTCAGTAATTAGTTTAACCTTTACATGTACAGTCAGATCCCGTTTCTCTGAAACACTCACGGTAATAAGAGGAACTCGGAGGTGTTCGTTTTGTAGTTGATTGTATTTCTGAAATGTACTATAGGTCACATAATTCCCCTCGCCTTCCAGTTCCAGTACCAGCAGCAGTTCTCTCTTAAAATGAATGTCTGGATATTCTCGGTAATAGTCAGTTTTTCTCCAAAATCCTGAAACATAGTAAAGAAAAAGAGCTCTAAACAACATTCAAATCTCTCTTATATATATATATATATATATATATATATATATATATATATATATGTATATGATAACTACAGTTTAATAATTAGCTGAAGCAAGATAACATGGGTCTAATAAAAGAACTTTCATCCTTTCCTATTTATAGCTTGTAATGAAAATATAAATGACAATAATTAAAAACACCAACTACTGAACATGGACAGTCACTCATTGACATTCTGGTTGTCTGTGTATGCTATACAGCATTTGCTGCCTCTATTATGAAATTATGCTCTTCTTTACGCTGAAACACTAAGTGTATTGAATTATTTCCCACTCTTGTTGCATAACTGCCACTTATTTACACTGCTGAGTTCAGTATAAGGCCAAACAAATTTGACAGCCATTGTGTAAAATGACTACCTTATGCAGTACAGTTTCAGCAAATTCCATGTTTTTAGGTGATGCTAACATGTGGCAAAAGTCAAAGGAAAGTATGACTAAACAACTTATTCATACAAATCTCCCCTATGTCACACCATTTCCTTCAGTTATGCACTCTTATTCAATTATTGTGTTCCTCATAAGAAGTTGTTGTCCTTATCATCATTAATTGCATCCTTCCAGCAAGTGCAATGCCTTATTCACCAAGTTTGGTAACTGTAGGTCATGAAGCACAGCTGAATCATACCAAAAACTGATAAAAATTGTACTAGCAGCTGCCTCACATGGCACTAAGCATTAAGAGGCTAGTGTTAGGGCTGGTCAGTCTGGTGTCATGATAAGGTGACTGGGTGGGGACATGATACTACATGTCTGCAGCATGATGCCCAAGTGCTAGATCTCACTATAAACTGCCACACTGCAGACACCGCAGCAATATGTTTAAAAATTTTTAAAACTATGCTATAAATCGAAATCACACATGCAAGTGGTGGAGAACTTGAGCTATTGTAAGGAGACCATTTTTATTCTTGCAGTATTGGTGACCCTGCCATTTGATCTTATGACCCCAAAATTGATAGGATTCTTCTATATATCAATGCAGGCTATCCATAAAGTTTGGCTACCACTGATGTTGGAGAACCAAGTTATTGTGAAGAAACAAAACTGGTAACAGAGAGAACACAATACCCTCAACCAGCACAACAACAACAACCACACAATAATAATAATAATAATAATAATAATAATAATAATAATAATAATAATATTTTTATAGAGGCTGACTCATTTAGTCAAGAACTATTTCCCATGTTAAAATTTACCATAAAGGGTCATGAAATACCCTCAGAGGTATGTGTGAAATTTCTTGGAGTAGATCCTGATTCACAATTAAATTTTAATTAAACCACATACTGTATCTAAGAACTATCAAATAGCAATTAAACATCTTGTAACATCTCAACTATTGTTTGAATACTAAATAAATGCTCATCTACCAATGCTTTAACTTCAACTACAGACACTATCAGTGCCTTTATATTATGGCATTTATGCAAAGAACAAAATATAAAAAAATATAGCATATGACACTAAAAGTGGTTTTTGATGATTTTAATAGCTCATTTTACTCTCTGCTAAAAAAGCAAACCTTCCTACTCCACACATTAGTAGATTAAAATATATGGCAACTGAAGTATACATGATATTTCACAAGAAAACACCTATTTACCTGAATAATCTTGTCATGTTAATAAACTAACTATAATCTTAGATACCAAAATTTGGCAACTGTAGCAAGGGTAAAGACTACAAAGAATGGGAAGTTCTCTTTTAGATTTGACAACTTCAGAGTTTGGAACAGCCTGCCCAATGAACTGAGAACAATCGGTGATTTCAAAGAATTCAACAGGCTGATTGATCTGAGCCCAACCATAAATAAGCTAAGAGCTCAAGAACTCCAACAGTATGATGCAGCTTTAGTCTAGATCATGCTCCTCTCGTATTACAAAGTATTAGCTAATTTTATGAAACTTTGAGCATACTGACAAAATGCTGCATTTTTTATTTTCTAAATTAAATTAATTTTTGCCATTAGTGTTTCTTGAAAAATGTAAATCATGACCTTCTAAAAGGAATATGGATGTATGGGGATTCAAATAGAGTGAATAATCACCATTTGAAGCTATTTGTAATCAAACTCTAAAATATGATGTTGTTGTTGTTGTGGGGCTTAACGCCATTTTTCAGCACACGATAGGCTATACATGGCAGCCAGTATTAATGGTGGAGGAAGAAACCGGGAAATC
>JAECUM010049271.1:0-13463 GCA_016617855.1 Megalonaias nervosa
GTCATGTATCCTGTGTACCAAGGAGTTGCTCGACAGCGAGGACATGGTTTAGGTGATATGCTCAAATCGGCCTTTCGTACAGTGGTTCCCATTTTGAAACCGATGGTGACACGAGGATTGCACGCCTTAAAAGATGCCGCGTTGACACAAGGTAAAGAATTTCTCCAAAATGTCGTTATTGACAAACAAAGCCCCAAAGAAGCTTTCTTGAGAGCAGGCAAAAATGTTTTGCTTCAAACGGGCAAAGACCTTTTGGGTCGGCGAGAAACTCCTATAAATGCCCTGGGCAATGCTGAGTTAGGCATTCCTGCTTCCCTGAGGCCACAGCAAGGACAAGGCAGAAAAAGACGACGAAAACACCCTTTCAGAGGACTTCACGCCCCTAGAGCTAGAAAGACAAAGAAAAGAAAAACCGTCCGAGAGTTAGACGTTTTTGATTATTAAAAAAAGGAAAATGATGCACCGAGAGTCTTGTGCTTGTTCCAAGTCGGAACTGGATCTGTTTGCCATGCCACCCACCATGATGACGATGCAAGAATCCCAATGGGTGGAATTTCATCCCGTCTCCTCTTTGGTGGATTCCGCTCCCATCGAGTTTGAAATCAAAGGACAGCCCGAAGATTACATCGATCTGAATAATAGTTACTTGTATCTAAAGCTGAAAGTGATCAAAACCGACAACACCAATCCGGGAGCCGATGCCGCAGTAGCTCCCGTCAACAATTTCATGCATTCCTTGTTCAGCGAAGTGGATTTGTACTTGAATAACAAACTGATCAGCAGTAGCACGGATACTTACCCTTACCGAGCGTACCTAGAAAATCTCTTGACGTACGGAAAAGAGGTCAAGAACACTCATCTGGATGCTTGCGTGGTATGGAAACCTGACACTGCAGGTGAGAACACGTTTAACGACAGAGCCCTGACAGCCGATGACGATCCTCACAATGTGGGTTTTAACGATCGTCGAAGGAAAATCCTGCAAGGTCGTAGTTTAGAACTGATGGATCGTTTGCATTTGGACATGTGGTTGCAAGAGAAGTATTTGCTGAACGGAGTGGATATTCGCCTGAGACTCAATCGCAGCAGTGTCGCTTTCCATTTGATGGCTCAAGCCAACGAGTACAAAACCATCATCCAAGAAGCCAGACTTTACGTGCGACGTGTAGAAGTGTTACCTAAAGCGGGAAACGACATCAGTCAAACATTGAGCAGATCGACCGCCAAATATCCGATACGACGTGTCGAAGTGAAAACATTCACCATTGCTACTGGACTCCGATCCAAGATCGAAGATCATCTGTTCCAAGGACAGTTACCCAAACGTTTAATCGTTGGTATCGTCAGTAATGCAGCCTTCAACGGAGCCCACGATCAAAATCCTTTCCAGTTTAAGCACTACAGAGTGTCCAAAATTGAAGTCAGTCGCGATGGCAAGACTTTGTGTACCAGACCCTTCGAACCTAACTTTGCCCAGAAGAATTACTTGAGATCGTACTTGTCCCTGTACGAAGCTACGGGGCAACTAGGAACCAACACCAGTCACGGTATTTCGTACGAAGATTATGTCGGAGGTTACACTTTGTGGGCCTTTGATTTCACTCCAGACCAAGGCAGCGACGAGGGACATTTCCACCCTATAAAATCCGGTCAACTGCGTGTGGAACTTCAGTTTGCAGAAGCTCTCACTGAGACGGTCAACGTCATCCTGTATGCTGAATTCGATAATACCATAGAAATCAACAGTTTGAGAGAAGTCATTCTAGACTATTAGACACAATGGAAGACTCCTATCCCTCTTTAAACAGTGGAGAATCTTTGGACATGGAATGGGAGGATAGCGTGAAAACAGAACCCCCAGACGAAGTCAAAGAGGACGAGGTAGTCAAGTCCAGATGGCCAGAACAAGAACAACATTTAGTGTCCTGTTTTGCTAAACACCTAGCGGATACCATTACGGAATTGTCCAAGAAATATTGTTACGGATGTCAAAACGATCATCCCAGTCAAATTCAACACGATAAATGTATGATGATGAATCAAGAAGAAAAATTGGACGAGTATCTGGACGAAGCTTGGAGTCTCATCTCAGAAGAAGAAGTGTTGCATGAGTGGTATAAAGGCTTGCGTGATCTTTCCTGCCCTCCATTGACTACTCTAGAGATCTATCGCATCGAAGCTCTCTTAGCCCAGAGTGCGGAGACAAGGCGAAGAAACGGCTACTTGACAGATCGTTTCAAACAAAAAGTCAGAATTGAATTGATGACTTATCATTACCTGTGAAAAAACAAAAACAACACAACAGAACATGGATACCTGGGAACTTTATTACCTTTTGAACAATAGTTCGTATACTGCTTCTTGGAATCCTGTCGTGTGCGCTAAAGATGAACTACCTCATCGCAAACCTCAAGACCATCAAGCTTATGTCATCAACACGGACGAAAGTCATCTTCCAGGCACTCACTGGGTTGCCGTCTACTTCCCTCAAGAGAATTGTGTGGAATATTTTGATTCGTATGGATTACCCCTTTGGAAGACGATATCATTGACTTTATGAGAAGAAATGCCCAGACGACACGATACAATAATGTGAAATTACAAGGCACAGATTCCATGGTGTGTGGACAATATTGTGTATATTTTCTTCATCAACGCAGTCTTGGATATCCTTTAGAACATTTAGTGACTTATTTTGATCGTCACTCTTCTAGAAACGATGAGAAAATAGATCGATGGTTTTGTGACCATTATAGTTATCTTTTGTCTTTAGCTAGGAAACGTAGTGTACATCAATGGCCTCATGACTTCCATCAATGGAAATCTCACATGATTTCACAACGTTGTCAACCTTGTCAAAAATAATTGGTTTGATGTTACTTGTTACTTGTGAGTTATGACTTGTTACTTGTTACTTGAATAAAAAATGTTGTGTTTTGAAAAAAATGTGTCTGTCGTTTGTTTTCAAAAAACACTGTGAATATATGCTCTTTGACTTCTTTCTATCCCTCATCATGACATTCGCTATCATAGCGTTCCGACACTAAAACCGAGTAGGGATGTTTTCTATCGCGTCCGCGTTTGAACCATATAAAGCGGGTGGGTCTCCAGTCTGACCATTCACTGTTGACTCGTCAACCTATGAAGATGCCTTCCAGACTAGCCCAGCTGAACGAAGCTTATGTCAATTTGCATCGTGTCAGGCTAAACCTGATACCGAAGCCTGAAGAAATAGAGAATGTTAGAATGCTCTCCACAGTCCAAGGTCTGATAGAAGAGATGTTTAGAGAGGAAATTAAAAAAGAACAAGAAGAATGGACTGAGAAATACAGACTTCAGAAGAAGCAGAGAGAAGAACAACAACAACAGCAGCAGCAGCAGCAGCAGCAGCAGCAGCAAGAACCAGACAGAGGTTTTGTGGACTGTCGAGTAGACACCAAAGAATTCTCTTTCTCTTTTCGCAGAAGCAGACCGTATCCAATAGGAAAGCCTACTGCCAGACGGGGACGCAATCTTAGACAGTAAAAAAGATTGCCATTACTTCCGTGAACACAAAAAAAACAGCCCTTTTCAGGGCTACCCAATACTCTCGAAAAGACATACTCATTCAATTTGCCAAAATTTGTCATTAGAAAATAGAAGTGTGTCTATAAGCACTTCGTTTCTTTTGTCAGTAAAACAAAATATTCGTGTGTTTGTATGTTTACAAAAAAATAGAAGTGTGCCTATAAGCACTTCGTTTCTCTGTCTTGTCCAATTGTGTCTGTCTGTGTTTGTAAGTAAAAAGTAAACGTGAGTGCTTCTTTTAAGTCCGCGTGTGATGGTAAATTTGAGTGCTAGGGAATGTTTACTTTCACGTCCGTGCTTCAAGTATATAAATTGGTGCGATCGTCAGTCTGGCTATCCATCGTTGACTCGTCAACATTGAAAATGAGTAACAGAATTGCAAAATTACTGGAACTTCAGATGCACCTGGAGTATGCCAGACGTCTGCTAGACGAACTGGCTATGGAGGCTGTAGCGGAGGAAGCAAGGATAGAAGAAGAAGAGAAGAAGAGAAAGAAAGAAGAGGAGAAGGAAATGAAGAGAGGGATACTACCTCACCTCATGCTGAGACCTCAGTGTGAGGTCAAACCTGAGGTGAGGACGCCTACACAACCACTACCAACACCGCAGCCACTACCAGTACCACAACGACCGAGAGCTGCTGTCCCTCAAATTGAAAATTGGGAGGAGGAATTGGAAAGGCAGAGGCAAGAGTGGGAGCCTCGACGTCAGCATCCCAGGGTGATAAATAGAAGAAGAAGGGAACAAGTATTCACTATCCCTCAAACTGAGGAGTGGGATAGTGAAGCAAATCAACCTCCCTCTGCGCTCCCAACCACACGCATCAATTGGGAGCAGGATTGGAGCCGGCGATGCGTGTGTGGTGCCCGCCCTGGGAGATGTCACCATTAGCCAGGTGCATCTGAAGTTTAAAAAAACAGCCCTTCTCAGGGCTAACCAGATCTCTAGAAAAGAGAACTTATTCAATTTGCCAATTCGTGTGAATGTAGTGTAGTGTGACTATAAACACTCACTCTTTACTGATGTGTGTGTGTGTGTGTGTGTGTGTGTGTGTGTGTGTGTGTGTGTGTGTGTGTGTGTGTGTGTGTGCATGCGCGTTCGTTGGTGTGAATAGTATATGGGTGTGTGTTTTTCTTCTCTTCCTTCGTTGGTGTGATAGTATAATGTGTGTTTTATGCTTGCTCGTTCGTTGGTGAGGATAGTATAGTGTGTGTTTTATGCTTGCTCGTTCGTTGGTGAGGATAGTATATAATATGTTTTTTTCTCATCCCGATTGTGTGGATGGTATGTTTGTGTGTTTTATGCTTGCTCGTTCGTTGGTGAGGATAGTATATGGTGTGTTTTATGCTTGCTCGTTCGTTGGTGAGGATAGTATATGGTGTGTTTTATGCTTGCTCGTTCGTTGGTGAGGATAGTATAGTGTGTGTTTTATGCTTGCTCGTTCGTTGGTGAGGATAGTATATGGTGTGTTTTATGCTTGCTCGTTCGTTGGTGAGGATAGTATATTGTGTGTGTTTTATGCTTGCTCGTTCGTTGGTGAGGATAGTATATAATATGTTTTTTCTCATCCCGATTGTGTGGATGGTATGTTTGTGTGTTTTATGCTTGCTCGTTCGTTGGTGAGGATAGTATATAATATGTTTTTTTCTCATCCCGATTGTGTGAATGGTATGTTTGTGTGTTTTATGCTTGCTCGTTCGTTGGTGAGGATAGTATAGTGTGTGTTTTATGCTTGCTCGTTCGTTAGTGAGGATAGTATAGTGTGTGTTTTATGCTTGCTCGTTCGTTGGTGAGGATAGTATAGTGTGTGTTTTATGCTTGCTCGTTCGTTGGTGAGGATAGTATATAATATGTTTTTTATGCTTGCTCGTTCGTTGGTGAGGATAGTATAGTGTGTGTTTTATGCTTGCTCGTTCGTTGGTGAGGATAGTATATAATATGTTTTTTTCTCATCCCGATTGTGTGGATGGTATGTTTGTGTGTTTTATGCTTGCTCGTTCGTTGGTGGGGATAGTATAGTGTGTGTTTTATGCTTGCTCGTTCGTTGGTGAGGATAGTATATCATATGTGAAGTGAGTGCAAGGTATGTTTTCCTTCACGTCCGTGCGTGAAGTATATAAAAGCATAGCGTTCGTCATTCGCGCCATTCTACACAGAATAAAAAATGACTGGCAGCATAGAATTATTTAACAAGTTAACAGATAGTTGGTGGTGGATCATGGATGGAGCCTACGTGCTGGACAGACTTGACAAAGGATGGAAGTTCCCAGGTAGCCTAGACTTGGTGAACAGTTTGAAAGCAGCAAGTTATCATTTGCAAATGATAACAATAGAAGAAGCGGATAAGTTGAGAGGAATCATCAGTCCTAAATACTTCAGAGTGGGAACCTTAAAGCAGGTTCTGGATACTGTGATCCAAGTGAAATGTTTTTTGGAAGACATCTTCCATTTAATGGAGTGGCCTTTTGTCAAAAAAGGCTTAGATAATATCAAGAAAGGCGAAGACCCAATGAGAAAAGTACTGGAAGAAGAAGTAAAGAAGATCAAGGAAACGTGGAAGAAAGAAAGAAAGGACAAAGAAAACCAAAAAAAGAAAGAAGAGTTTGAGAAATTGAACAACAATTGGATGAAAGTGCAAAACAAATTCAGAGCTCTCGGACATCCTGACTGGATGCCCGAAGAAGAAAAGAAAAAGAAGAAAGGAATTTTTGCCAAAGTGAGAACATGGTGGAAGAAGTGGAGACAATAGAAGAAGAAGACAAAGGCCCTTTTCAGGGCCACTTCCAATACCTCGAAAAGATCTTAATTTTCATTTGGTCTCCCCCTAAACGAATATATATAAAACCCTTCCTCTACTAAAAGAAACACGAACGCTCTTGATTCGTGTTTGTCTATAACCCTCTCTCAGGTAGCTTGACGTCACAGTACTTCTCTTTTTGCTACATTGTTACCAGTGTGACGTCATGCCACCTGTCGCTTATCGCTCTACAAACCCACAGTCTCCTAGTCACCGCTCTACAACATTTCCATTGTCGCTATACAGGCCCAGGGTGTTCTAGGCCCTCTACTCCATTTTCCATTGTCGCTATACAGGCCCAGGGTGTTCTAGTCCCTCTACTCCATTTTCCATTGTCGCTATACAGGCCCAGGGTGTTGACCTACTTCTTGTCGCTATACTGGCCCAGGGGGGGTCTGTAATGCTAATTCCCATTGTCGCTACGGTACCCCACTATACTACTTTGGTTTCTATTTTTCTCCACATTGATTAAATCAATATAATACACACTTATGATTTAAACATGAAAAGATGGTTTTAATGATAAATTTAGTGCAGTGGCAACACTTTGATAGCTACGCTATTCAGATACCGGCGCATGGAAATTAATGTGGAATAGAAACTAAGCCAACTGACGAACCACCAAGAGGTAATTAAAACATTTTTATATATTAAAAGTTGATTTAAGTCATTATTCTGCTTTGGCAACAGTACAACCGACTACAAACTCTCTCTCTCTCTCTCTCTCTCTCTCTCTCTCTCTCTCTCTCTCTCTCTCTCTCTCTCTCTCTCTCTCTCTCTGGTCGGTTTGACTTTTAAACTCTCTGTCTGTCTGTCTCGGTATCTCTCTCTCTCTCTCTCTCTCTCTCTCTCTCTCTCTCTCTCTCTCTCTCTCTCTCTCTCTCATCCTTTGGTCGATTTGACGTAACTTTTACCATCATTCTTAAGTCCAGAGATATCGTGGGATGACACAAACGAAACTCCTCTACGTTCGCCATTTCATAGAGTTTAGCCCGTATCCTGCTACGATGGTCGAGAGAGAGAGAGAGAGAGAGAGAGAGAGGCCTTTGGACATTTTCATATTTAAATAATAATAATCGATTTTTTAGAACATTATGGTATGTTTAAGAAAAAACAACAAAATATAACTTCAAATATATCACAGTATGTGTACCACGTATCCGAGGAATTTACTGGTTTGCAACTTTGTATCATTGATAAACACTGTAGATAAATCCCAAGGAAAGAGCACACGTATCGTTACGACGAACCATATTCTTGCAGGTTACTTGGTGTAATTTCTATTTCAGGGTTATATATATATATATATATATATATATATATATATATATATATATATATATATATATATATATATATATATATCACATACATTCAAAATAACATGCCATTTAAAGTGTTGGTATAAAGCAATTTGATATACAAATACTATTGGTATATCAAATTGTAATCCGCCCATGGCGCAATAATACGCATATATAAACATTCTAGCGACCGTCTGCAGTTGATTCTAGATCAATGATGAATTTCCACATACTAATCATTAGTGATTTATGAAAATAACGATAAAAAGTATTAATAATCCTCGTTTTCTAAATGAATTTAATATGGTACACATTTTCATCACAATCCTTTCTGATTTTTGTTCCCCCTCCACTCTCATTCATAAAGGACAAACTATGCAGAAATGTGGAGTGAGAAAGAAAATGAATTTAGACTGGATTGAAACCTTGAAATAGAAATTACACCAAGTAACCTAGAAGAATATGGTTCGTCGCAACAATACGTGTGCACTTTCCTTGGGATTTATCAGCAATGTTTGTCAAAGATACAAAGTTGCAAACCAGATCTCCATCATAAATTCCTCGGTTACGTGGTACACATACTGTGATGTATTTAATGTTATATTTTGTCGTTGTTTCTTAAACATACTATAATTTTCTAAACATTGATTATTATTAGTTAAATATGAAAATGTCCAAAGGCCCCCTCCCCCCCCCCCTCTCTCTCTCTGTCTGGACCATCGTAGCATGATACGGGCTAATATCTATGAAATGACGAACATAGAGCAAGCTTCGTTTCGTTTTAATGAAAAATGTATACATCTCGTGGTATTTCATTGATACAGCGTCCATACTATATATATATATATATATATATATATATATATATATATATATATATATATATATATATATATATATAAATTGTTACGACCATGTAGTTTAATTACTTGTGTTAAAATTTGAATTCTTTTTATTTCATTTTTGTATCATTATATTTTATTATGATAATGATTATGTTGACAGGATCTGATATTTTTGAAAGAAACATCGTGTTTATTTAGAACGTAAATATGACTCTCGGCTTCCGTAAGCATTATTTTAGATTGCCGACTGGATAAACAGCCGGTATAAACGATTGGTTGTGGCCAAGGTCATTTCTAAGCATACGTGTTTACATCTTGTACTGCGATTCTTAGATGATGAAATAACCACGCGTTCTTCATGCGTGTGCATGAAATGACGTTTTGGTTCGGTTTTTAAACACTTAGGTCCCTGTGAAATAGTCAGAGTCGTTCTTATACCTTGAGAAGAAGGTATTATTTTTCTTGTGCTGGAAAGAGTTTATTTTTCTTTACATCTGTAGAGCTCGAGATGTGTTTTGTTATAGATGATAGCTATAGGAGTTCATCTACTTTTTACGTAATAATTTATTTTTCCCTGGAGAACTACACAAGTGGTTTAAGACAAAGACTTTCAGTGAAATTCATTTTAAATTGGAATAGTACAGTACAAATTGTGGTTCAACGTGAAATTCTGGACATTCGTATAAAGACTTCATCTGACGTCATCGTCCTCCATCTTGGAACATCATCAAGATTCGAACCTGGATTCAGTTAAAATTATTTAGTGATAGGACTTGTATTTTTTCAGTATTAGGATAAATGTTTGGATTTTCTTCACAAATCGTAAGTCCTATTTCATATTTTCATCTTTTCACCGTGTTTTCTAGAGAAATACATTATTTTTTTTAAAACTTACAAAGCTTGTTGTCTTCACTCTTTTCTTTTGTTACTTTTGAACGAGCCGATACGTAACAATATATATATATATATATATATATATATATATATATATATATATATATATATATATATATATATATATATATACAACTGGTTCGTAGTCCAGAGGTTAGAGTTGCAACTCGCTGGTCGCCAAGTTTTAATTCGTTCGTATTCGACTCTCGCGACGGACAATTTATCGCCGTTTGTAAAAAAGATATATATTATAATTGGGGGGGGTGGGTTGAGGGGGGGGGGCAGAAGAGATGATGTTGAAATATCAATAAGCTAGTAATTGTAAAAGACATAACCCAGATAAAACTTATCTGGTCCCCTCCCCCCAACCCAATAGGGTGTTCGTTTTACACCCGGGGTTCACTTAGGGGGATGTGCTTGATTACAAATTAACAATTTTAACAAATTAACAACAAATATATCAATTACCTGTGAAATTGTATATAAAACATTATTCAGTTGGGCGTGGTGATCTCCTTTTGCTATTTTGTGGTTTTTTTTTTTTTGTTGCGCCAAGCAGGCTTACATATAAGGCTCGGATTGGTTTCTGTCAATTAAAAAAGTCAACATTTTGCAGGGCCTGGATGTAGGGGGCTTTGGCCCAGGGCGGTGGGGTATCGCACCCCAAAAAGTTTTGTTGACCCGCCCCACCACCCACCTCCGCTCTGGTGCTGATGTAAACAAAGACCGCTCGTTAATTAGCATCATATTTTTTTACTTCAAGCGCAACATTGCAAGTTGATGCAGATTCGCTGTATGCGGACATTTTATCATTTCATAAGGGAAGCGGAGAGCTATGTATCCTAATTGTTTTTCATTAATTTCGCTGCAGCGTGATCCGCTCGTGAGTAACTGGATTGAGTAAACACAGGATAATAATGTAGTTTGAAACACTGCTAATTAATCATAAACGGAGAATCCTTGCACTGTTTTGTTTGTGACAATTTTAAACCATTAGCAATATTTTGTGCCCTTTTGTATTATTTCAGTTCTAATTTTATCTGCCTCGCCTTGAGTGATCATATTCAAACTCGTTGCTTTCATCAACGTATTCAAATATGTTCAGCAAAAATACCTGTATATTCAATAATACGAAACAAGGAAGAGGAACGGGCAAACCGCCCATGCGGAGTTTCTATATTTGACAGACGACTTTATTTCAAAGAAATGCCCCATACTAATGACTGTGAAATATGATATGGTTCAAGAATACCAAAAACAAGTTTTGCATGTTTCGGTGACACTCTAACAAAATCTCTCTCTCTCTCTCTCTCTCTCTCTCTCTCTCTCTCTCTCTCTCTCATATATATATATATATCAGTCAATTATAACAGGGTAAATAAGTCCAATCTTTGTATAAAAACAATTATGGGATAGAACATTAGAGACATGCGGTATTACTGTAATACAGGTTTACCATGATAATTTATTTCCGGTAGTACGTACCATAGTACTTTTTCACTGTAACGATACTTTGGTAGTTTCGTCTTTAAGAAATACACGGAAATTCCCAATAATCTTTTGTTACAAACTGAATGATATAAAAATATGTTTTCATTCTCTGTGACAAAACAAGTTTAAAAATAATGTTTTTTTTCTTCAAAACAGCTGTATTTGTCAAATTAATTTTGAGCATTCCATATAAAATTATATTTATGAACCTTTAGTCACATGTTTGACACCTGTCACGTATGCCAACATGACGACCGAGTGGAATGTTTCGAGTAGATATTCTGATCATATCCATACTTTTTTTTAAACATTTCGGATATGAAGGAAAAGAAAAATTTAAGAAACAAAAACGTACAATTTTTTTTTTGGGGGGGGGAGGGGGAACATGTGTTAAGTATATGCATTCCATTTTAAGTCCGAGAATCGTACACATATATTCAGAACAGCACTTGTTTTCTGTTTAAATTTGAAGAACTTTATTTTGTCCACTATATATGTTCTCGTTTGTTAAGTAAGTTTATTGTTTACCATCCCTCTCTGATAAGTATTTTGCCAAGGTGTTGGCATCCCACTCAAAGTTTTGTCTCCTATTACATCAGTATTGTAGCTTGTACAGTATAGTGTTCAGTATCAATACTTGTCTTTGTCAAAGTTCTCCATATTCAGCACAGTGTCTATGCAGGGTATCAATTATGGTGTAAGCTTTATCACCCCACATTAATTAGAGTGTTTACGTGACAACTTATACACATTTGACATACACATAGAACATTTAATTTTTGCGGGGTGGGGGGGATGCAAATATCTTTCGAGCAGATATATTTTGTTTTCGTTAATTTAATTATATTTTTTATCAAATAAAATAATGGATACCGATCTATTTGGCAATAAATCAGAGCGAGAGAGTTGTTTCAGCTGTTTGAGAGCCTTAAATTTACCACACAAAACCCAAGTACTATGCCCTAGATTATTAAATTGTTGGTTACTAATATAATTGCGGTATACCGCGGTAAGTATCTCGACATATTCAGAATACCGCGGTATACTGCAGTACAAAATATTTCGTGGTACCTAGCTCTGTACGATATAGAGCTGCACCCTTAGGGTTAAACAACGTTTCATGGCATACTCAAAGCTTAACAGATTACAGGAAGTAATAGCGTTTACGCCTGATATGTGCGAAGCTAGTAAGTACATATGTGAAAAGTGATAAGTATTAGAGTTATATGTCCATTAGGCGCTCAGTTTTCCATCACTCTCTTTTACTAACAGTAGAAGGTGAAATGAGGTACATACCTTCCCGCAAAAGAATTTTAGCCAACAAGAAGCACTGATTCTAACATTATAGCATGTAAAGTAAATCTGTATCTAAATATTATTTTTCACCAAGCAGAAACTGCTTTCCTATTTTCACGAATGCGGAAGACAAAATTAAGCCGAAATTTTCTGTTTCTGTTTTCAAATTTACCTGTTTCAGCACTTCCTTGGTTTGCAATACATAATAACCAAAAAAGTGTAGTTTCGATGCTCGTGTACTCCATGATTATGAGATATTATCATCTTGTCCACTTCATGTGAATCAAAAAGTCTACATGAAGATACAACCACATTAGTGATAATTACATATGTTTGCACAGAGATGTTTGTTTGGTCAGACAATGAAATAGAAACTAACAGGTAATCATGAAAGTGTTTATGTTTCCATGTAATTATAGGTTACTGCATTTGTATGGGAAAGTATGAACGAAGTTTTCTGAGCAATACTGCTCGAGATTAGGAGCGGCGTATTCCTCAGACCCCCCCCCCCAAAAAAAAATAGATCATATTTTCCCATACAAATGTAGTAATTTTTTATTATATACTTTTTTCGCTTTTCTACCTAACGCTGAATAGTAATAAAAAGAACACATTACAAGAAATCAAGTAATTGAATTTATACTGTAGTCCAAAGTAACAAACAAAATACACAACTGTAACCGTATTCATGCGCACATAGCACGACCGAGCGACCTTTTGAACTTGGTAGCGTATCGCGAGCACATTCTTTTGTTTCAAAAAGAAATATCGTTTTGGTCTAATTGAAACTGAGAGTTATATTATGATTTAGTGCCCCTTGAAACAACTGTTCCGGTTGGTCTGGAATGGAGGGATTTTATTTTTCTGTCGAACCAACTAAATTCTGCTTTTCTAATAGTGATGGACTGGGTTTATTAGCTATGTCAATTCTGTGCAATGTGTATGTGACTCGAGGAACTGACCATGATGCAAATGTACATGTGTTTCTGTTTCGTAATGGACTATTTGGAATCACAAGGTGCAGAATTAAATATTGTTTGCTAGGGAATAACACATTAGCACATTCATTTCATTCTTGGGTGCGGTAAGAGAATGTGATTTTGGTTGGAAATGTACTCGAAATTACGGTACATTTCCCGGTGTGAATCAATTGTTAGAACCCGTGTAATCTTGATTAGCAGGGTAACTAAGAAAGTACATCTTGAAGAAATTCAAGATGCAAAAATATCACTCTCTCTCTCTCACTATATATATATATATATATATATA
>JAECUM010049276.1:0-21516 GCA_016617855.1 Megalonaias nervosa
TATATATATATATATATACACACACACACACACAAACATACGAGCACGCATACAAACACACAAATACAAACACCAACAAACGTATGAGCTCGCATAGAAACACACAAATACACAATCACCAACAAACGTACGCGCACGCATAAAAACACACAAATACACACACACACCAACGAATGTAGGCGTACGCATTAAAACACGCAAATATACACACAAACAAACGTACGAGCACGCATACAAACACATAAATACACAAACACCAACAAACGTCTGGAGAGGATCAAGATTTTAAAGTGACCACCTACCAACCTCACAAGATTGTACGTTTACCCACACACCAAATCGTCAGTCGACCCTTAGAAAAAGTCTGTCAAGTCGTGTACCAGAAGCGAGTACGACTTCCCAACCACTTCACTTTACAGTATGGACAAACTAGCATTTATAAAAATGGTTCTAAGACGATAGCCACCAGTAGGAAGGATCACTTCGACACAGCAAGAATCGAGTGAGGGACCCACTGGGATCTCCAAGTTCAAACCATATCATTTTCCTGTCTTTTTGCCTGACTATTGTAATTGTGCCAGTCGATTGGAAACGTTTCAAAAATGGCCCACGGATAGGGAATGATTACTACTGCCAATGTTTTAGCTAGAACAGGATTTGTCTACTTGAGACCTGAGACTGGATTGGGATACGAAGCACAGTCTTTCAGTTGTGGTCTGATGTTGCGTATGGATCGATGTATCTATAAAGATTTGGCTATTCTGGAACATACTCGATGGTCTCCGCATTGTCCTTACCTTTCTATGGCCTTTCCACCCATCACACTAAGGTTCAGTATGACGGTACCTTAGAGAAGGTAATACCGTTGTCCAGGAAGAAAGAAAGGAAGACCTCCAAAATTAGGCATAAAAAGGAACGATGTACAAACTCGAGACTTCATTACGACTAGTATAAAAAGGGACAACGTCCAAGACCGATAGTTCATTGTGACCACCAACACCAAGCGAGAAAGATGAATACTTTGAAACAGCAAGTATCAAGCGAGAGGAAACTCGAGTGCTATTTTGCTATGACTACTACTACCATGCCTACCATGGAAAGCGATGATGTGCGTGTTAAACCTGACGGATGCGAAAGAGATGCTACTCGTTATCGTACACCTCACTTTACTGGTTTTCATGTCATCCAACCCTGAGCAAACTCCTGCGGATTTCACGGTACCCTCATCGAAATGAACCTGTGAAAGAAGAATATAATTCAACTGTGCGATTGCCTGAATACTGCGACTTTGAAAGTCGATTCCAAACCTTCCAAGGAAAGTGGCCAAAATTTCTGGGAGAACTTACCCCCGAAGAATTAGCCAGAGCCGGATTTATCTACTTGGGCAAAGGGGATAAAGTCAAGTGATTCATTTGCGGTGTGTCACTTCACCAGTGGGAGCAGAAGTTTCCGTTTACCTGGAACATGCTCGATGGTCTCCGCACTGTTAGTGAGACCGAGTAATTGAAGTGGCATACCATGTCGTTTAAGAAACCAGCTTAGCTAGGAGTCAAACGTTGGACAACACCTAGACATGTATTTAAACCCCATTTAAAAAATAATATTCAAAGATTACCAAACGCATTGCAAGAGAAGATCTAGAAAGAAATTTGGAAGGGACTTGCCAGAGCAAAATCTCAGTTGGTGACTGAGGAACTTTTGTGTCGAAAAAGTCACAACAGAAAAGTGACAAAAGTCAACAAATTTGCCAGATTTCTCTGGATTAGGTGTGCATTCTTCCGAATATTCCGCTTTAGACCATTTACATTAGAAGATTTTAATGACATTCTTGACTGTTTCCTTGAATGGCATTGGCCAGGAATTACTCACTACGTCCGTCACTTTCGCTCTAGGAGGTATAAAAACTGGCTACTGTGTCACGACCTTTATCAGTTGTGGTACAACAGATTGCGTGGAAGGAAATCAATGACAGTATTCAAACGGTGGAGGATTACCATCACTTGATACAAGAAATGAGTCCATTGAATTGGGATCGCAATGTGGTGTTGATACTTCTCGACCTCTACGGGAAAACAGGATTCGTCAACTTTAGACACTGAAGATGTTTACGACGATGTGTGTGTAGCTTGTGACTTACACCCTCACTGGAAAAATGTACGTGACTGGAAAAATTCGGGCTTCTAAGCACGGACAAACGAAGTGGCACACTATGCCCAAGATTTGTGATGCTAACTTTAAACGTTCAGTGAAAAAGTAACTTTAAATCTGTGTTAGTGACAGTGCCAGAATAACCCGTCACCGAGGAAAACCACTTCCACTAATGCGTGCTCGTGTCTTAGAATCCAGTAACAAAAAAGTGTTAAGATTGTTTACGGTGACAGTACGTCAATTACTGCAAGGCATCATTCACATCCCACATCAAACCAAATGTATTTTTGAGAGAAACAAAGTTGCCTTGACGCAAATGGCCTATCCCCGCATTGACCCTCAAACCAAAAAGCAAATCATTTTGAAACCTGGAGGTAGCGGTTCTATAGGAGGTTTCTTCATTCGCTCCCTCTTAAAATGGGATCCCAATGCCCCAAAAGTCCTCCCCAAGAAAAAAGCCTCTCTCCGACGTACAAAGAAGAAAAAGAGCAGTGGTGTCAAGACCAGGTCACAGCCTCAGAAAAAGAAAAGTCCATAGAAAAATCCCCAGCAAACTGCTTCTACCAGGAAGAGGGGAACTTCGGCCAGGACGGAATCTTACATCCCCTAGCCACGACCTGCAGTGACGGTGACCACGTCTCCAGTAGCTTCAGGTTCTTCCACTTCTCTGTTGTTGGTGATGCCTGCCAATCCAGATTTCACTCGCATCTTCACTAATTTGATGAAAAAATGGAAACCCGGGTCTCCAAGAACTTCTCCTCCAGCGGTGACACCCTCTCCTCTATAGCTGAAGTGGCCGCTGCTCACAAAGTACCTGCCCCCAAAATCAAAGTCCAAGAGAGATCGGGCATGTTACAGAGTTTACTGGATTTATCCAAGCAAGATCTGTTCCGATTTAGTCCGTTGCGGACCCTTCCACGACGCGTGATGCCTGCCATGAAAATGATACGACGAGCCGGCAATCAGAGGCGGCGCATTCCAGTATAAAAAATACCTGGAGGAAACGATGGGGTTCAGCGTTTTTGTACTCCTGAACGTCCAAAGATGCCCCCTCAAAGAAGTGCACACCACTACCATCGTCATTCTCCTGCCCAGAAGGGGAAAGGAAAAAGAAAAGGACAGTCTCATCGTTTGACCCGACATCCGAAAAAATGCTTAGCCATGCATCGACGTCACCCTCTGAAAAGACACACTCGTCCAAAGAAAAAGAGAAGCAACCAAAGTGGAGGATTGTTTAGCAATTTTGTGGGAAAATTCGTTACATTTTTGACTAACCGAAAGTCCAAAAGAAAAGATAAAAGGGTGTGTGCCAAGTCATCGACATCAGTGTATTTTTTGGTGTGACCCGGAGGAAACAAACAAACAAAGATGTCACCCCCCCAGAAGACATCCCTCTTCTACATCCCCCCAAGGGAAAGAAAAGGAAAGGACTGCCGCTTCATTTAGCCAAACAATGGGATGTGTTGTCCGTCCTGCCCAAAGCTTCTCCACCCATTTGAAAGAAAACTCATTCAAACAGCCTCCAATGACGTCATCGATACCGTGTGCGAATGTTGTTTGAATGTCTTGAAAGGAACGATACCTTTGTCCAAACATCAGAAAGAATGCTTAGCCAAACATCGACACGTTCCTCGCCAAATGGTCCGAAAGAAAATCCTCATCCGTCAAAAGAAAAAGATGTTGGTCCAAAGTGGAGGATTTTTACCCATGTTAGGACCTATTTTCAAAGGAGTAGTGGGACCAATGTTGGGACTCCTGGGAGGTATTTTGCAAAAGGAGGATTCTGGAGTTAAAAGATCTCAGACGTGACCATTGAAATCCGATGGAAGGACGAAAACTGACTTTAGTGCCTTAGAAACGATTGGTGGAATACCATCGTTGGCAAGAACAACGGACCCCGCATTTACCTCCAAATCCTCATTTGACCGAGATGCCCTAGTTACAGCACGAGTTGCAATCGTTGATAGCTCGCAGCGATTTGTCAGAAACGGAAAAATCTCAACGGTACGGTCAACTGTTGCAACGACTGCAACTCTTTCACCAAAAAGCTTTAGACAAAACAGCTCAACCAACTCTGAAAGATTTTAAGACCCTGATGAAAAGTCCATCACCACCACCACTCCCAAGTGGTCAAGACAGATGCAGCCCCACCGATGCGTGAGGAAGAAGATGCACGAGAAGTCTTTCAAACACCGTCAGCAGCTCCCATCCCTAGTAACATCGCAGCGTCCTTGTTGACCCCTTCTCCCACACCCCAACGAGATGATGTCCACTCCTCTTTCGACAGAAGTCAAAAAGAAAGAAGTGAAACCAGAAGTGCAAAAAGAAAAGAAGACTAAAGCCATCCCATTACCGCCATCACCACTACCTTCGACTTCTGCTCCCGTGGCACATCGGAACCGTAAAGCCGTTTGCAAATCATCCGCTCGCCCCATTCAGAGTAGCATCAGCGAAGAGCGGGTGACTTATTAAAAAACAATTCCTGATGGAGAAGGTGTTAGACAGCATTTACTACGATCCAGCTCATCCTGCGGGTTACGGAGGAGTTCAGAAAATGTATCGTGCTGCCAAAACTCGACTGAAAAGTATCCGTTTATCTCAAGTACAACGCTGGTTACAAGAACAAGCCACGTACACCTTACACAAACCCATTCGATGAAAATTTTCCCGAAGTCGCACCCGAGTAGAGGGCATCGATCATCAATGACAAGCCGATTTAGACGATGTCTCTTATTTGGCCACTTACAATCATGGCTACAAATATTTGTTTTGTGTCATCGACGTCTTTTCTGAATTTGCTTGGGTCGTGCCATTGACTTCCAAATCGAGCAGTGAGTTAGTGCAAGACCTCCAGCTGGTGTTGAAACAAAGTCGTCATCACCCTCTTCGATGGCAAACCGACAAAGGCATCGAATTTCTGAACCAAGCTTTCCAAAAAGAAACGAGACATTCATTTTTTTCCACCACCGAGAATCCCGAAACCAAAGCCAGCATCGTGGAACGTTTTCAACGCACTTTGAAAGAACGCATGTTTAAATATTTTACGCATCAACACACTGTCAAGTACATCGACGTCTTGCCACACCTGGTCAAAGCGTACAACCAATCTTACCATCGGAGTATCAGACGTGCCCCCAAGAAGTGACTCCCGACAACAAAGTGACGGACGTCGAGCGTCTGTTTGGTACGTCCCCGACTGTCCCCAAGAAAGGTGGAGTGTTGTCTGCAGGAGATTGAGTACGCATTGGCAAAACCAAATGCACTTTCGACAAAGGTCACTTACGCAACTAGACCACCGAATTGTTTCATGTCACTGGACGAGTGCGTGGCATTCATCCTGCGTCTATAAATTGGAAGACATGAACGGGGAAGTGTTAAAAGGAACGTTTTACTTGCCCGAGTTACAACGCTGACCAAAAAAAGAAAACGAAGTGTGCGATATCGAAAGCATTTTCGAACGAAGAACCCGTAAAGAGGGAAAACGACGTGTCAATGAAGTCAAAGTACGTTGGAAAGGATATCCTCCCAGTTTTAATTCTTGGATCGACGCTTCGCAAGTCATCGACTATTAAAAGAAGTGACCATCATACCCTTCAACACAGCCTCAGCTACCACAGTGACCATTCCTTCCCCCAGTTCTTCTCTGCAAGATCTACAAAGGCAAACCCCTGTGGGCGTGGTGAGGAGAACGTGTGCCTAAAACGCAAATCGTCTTTTCTGCCAAATCTTTGTGGTGTATTGTGTCATCGGTGCTACCATTGCCAATCTGAGTTCGCAACAAGGAAACAAACAATTGTGGACCATTTTACTGAGCAGATGCTTCGGTTACCTTCTCCCCAATCCGTCCCTGAAATACTCTTCTAACGGGAGCAACGGGTGACTTGCGCCCAACGTTAGTCACCCTCTCAACAGTCACCATTCCCACAACAATCCTCTTTTGGACACTCCTCTGGCCTCCAGCCACCCCCTCGGACAGCAGAGCTCTGGAATTATGAATAACCAATTTTACTTGACGTTACCCAGTGACAGATCCATGGAGGTGTTTCCCAATAACACATTATCTTGTTTCACGGCCAAATTACCTCAGGCCATCCAATTGGATCAAAAAGCCCATTGGGAAGTGGCTTTGGTGGAAATGATTTAACCTATGGAAATCAAAAACATCGTTGAAAATCAAAACACTTTTACGGTGGAAGTTCATGCTGAGCAAGTGCAAGAAAACTTAGATGAACGCGCAACTGAAGGTGACAAGAAACTCCTATAAATGCCCTGGGCACTGCTGAGTCAGACATTCCTGCTTCCCTGAAACCAGAACAAAGACAAGGCAGAAAGAGACGACGACGAAGATATACCTTCAGTGGACTTCACACCCCCAGAGCTAGAGAGAGAGAGAGAGAGAGAGAGAGAGAGAGAGAGAGAGAGAGAGAGAGAGAGAGAGAGAGAGAGAGAGAGAGAGAGGTTACCATGCATCGAGAGTCTTGCGTCTGTCCCAAGTCCGAACTGAATCTGTCTGCCATGCCACCCACCATGATGACGATGCGAGAATCCCAATGGGTAGAATTTCATCCCGTCTCTTCTTTGACGGATTCAGCTCCAATTGAATTTGAAATCAAAGGTCAGCCCGAAGATTACATCGATCTGAATAGCAGTTACTTGTACCTGAAAGTCAAAGTGATCAAAACGGAAGACAGAGTTCCAGTAGCCGATGCCAGAGTAGCTCCCGTCAACAATATCATGCATTCCTTGTTCAGTGAAGTGGATTTGTACCTGAATAACAAACTGGTCAGCAGTAGCATGGATACTTACCATTACCGAGCGTACCTGGAAAATCTCTTGACGTACGGAAAAGAGGCAAAGAACACTCATCTGAATGTTTGCGTGGTTCAGAAACCTGACTCAGCAGCGAGGGCAAGTTTAACGACACAGCCGTAATAGCAGATGACGATCCTCAGAATGTGGGTTTTAACTACCGTCGAAAGAAAATCCTGCAAGGACGTAGTTTAGAACTGATGGATCGTTTGCATTTGGACATGTGGTCGCAAGACAAGTATTTGCTAAACGGAGTGGATATCCGCCTGAGACTGAATCGCAGCAGTACCGCTTTCCATTTGATGGCTCATGCCATCGAGTACAAAACCATCATCCAAGAAGCCAGACTTTACGTGCGCTGTGTGGAAGTGTTACCTAAAGAGAGAAACGACATCAGTCACACGTTGAGCAGAACGACCGCCAAGTATCGTACGCGTAGAAGTGAAAACTTTCACCATTGCTGCTGGACTCCGTTCCAAGATCGAAGATCATCTGTTCCAAGGACAGTTACCCAAACGTTGAATTGTTGGTATAGTTAGCAATGCAGCCCTCAACGGAGCCGTTACTGCCAATCCTTTTCAGTTTAAGAACTACAGAGTGTCCAAGATCGAAGTCAGTCGCGATGACAAGACCTTGTGTACCAGACCTTTCGAACCTAACTTTACCCAGAAGAATTACTTGAGATCGTACTTGTCCCTGTACGAAGCTACCGGACAGTAGGAACCTATACCAGCCACGGCATGTCGTACCAAGATGATGCAGGAGGTTACAATTTGTGGGCTTTTGATTTCACTCCAGACCAGGCCAGCGACGAGGAACATTTCCACCCTATAAAATCAGGTCAACTACGTGCGTAATTTCAGTTTGCAGAAGCTCTCGCCGAGACGATGAACGTCATCTTGTATGCCGAATTCAATAATACCATAGAAATCAGCAGTTTGAGAGAAGTCATTCTAGACTATTAGATGCTATAGAAGACTCTTATCCCTCTTTGAACGGTGGAGAATCTATGGAAATGGAATGGGAGGATTTCGTGGAAGCCGTGGAAGACGAAGGCGGCATACTGATGAAGTCCAGATGGCCAGAAAAAAGAACAACATTTAGTGTCCTGTTTTGCTAAACACCTGACAGATAAAATTACGGAACTGAGCAAGAAAGATTGCTATGGATGTCAAAACGATCATCCCAGTCAAATTCAACGCGATAAATGTCTGATGCTAAGTCAAGAAGAAAAATTGGACGAGTATCTGGAGAACGCCTGAAGTCTCATCTCGGAAGAAGCAGTGTTGCATCAGTGGTATAAAGACTTGCGTGATCATTCTTCTCCTTACATTGATTAATGTAGAGATCCATCACATCGAAGCTCTCTTGGCTCAGAGTGCGGAGACAAGGCGAAGAAATGGTTACTTGTCAGAGATTTTCAAGCAAAAAGCCTGAATTAAAATTATGACTTACCATTACCTGTGAAAAAATGGATACCTGGGAACTTTATTACCTTTTGAACAACAGTTTGTATACCTCTTCTTTGAATTCTGTCGTGTGTGCTAAAGATGAACTACCTCATCGCAAACCTCAAGACCATCAAACTTATGTCATCGACACGGACGACAGTCATCTCCCAGGAACCCACTGGGTAGCCGAGCATCAGAGGGGTGAACAGAAAATTTTGCTTGAGACATTATTTATAAAAAAAAAAGCCCTCCTACGAAAAGGAAATATTAAGGTCAGCGACGTTAAACCACAACCTCTAATTAGATTATCTCGTTACTTTATCTCTGACGCGCATTTTTATTTTTTAGGAATTTTTCGTTTACGCGTTGGTCACTCAGTATTGGTTATTCACCCCACTGCTGCTGTAAATTAAACAGCCATTATAAATATTACCAATAATGACTGGAGAACCACACTCAGCTAGATTAGCTCGAGAACGACTAGATGCAATCAAAAAATATTTACCCGTCCGTGATTTAGTTAAACAACAACTACAAGCTCGTCAGGAGTCTCAAGTGGAATTTACAGAAGTTACAGAACAATTATTTAAACCGATTGTAGAACCAACAAAGAAAATTGTTACAGCAACTGAGGCAACACAAAGAGCTCTTGAAGCATTACCTGTTGATATTGCTGGCCGTATTCAAGCAGCTCAACCACCACCACAACCACAACCTGAGCCACCAAGAACCAGAATTAAGATAATGGATAAATTTACGCCTGAAGGTATTGCTGCTATCAGGGATCCAAAAAAATTAATTGATATTGCCGCGTTTGGATATTATGAAAGACAAAAATATGTAAAACCAGAACATGTTAAATCTCTAAGCTCTGCCAATTGGATCAAGGATGTATATCGCATCTTTGCTGATATTCCAGAAATTAGATCTAATGAAGATATTATTAATTTTAATGAATTTGATGAGGTTGTACATAAACATATCGAAAGAACTAAACAATTACAGAAACCAGTAAAAACACTTGGAGAACAAGTTCAACAATTTCCACAATCATTTCGTGATTATCCACAGCCACAATTACTATCACCACAACAACAAGAACAACCATCACCACAACAACAACGAGAACAACCATCACCGCAACAAGAACAACAATTTCAAAAAATGATGAAACGACTTTAATCACCACGACAACGACAACCAGTTAGAACAACAGAGGAAAAATATCAAGATCCTGGCGCAACTGGAAGTGGTTTAGGAAGTGGTCTTATTACGTGTCCTAATAACGTCCTTGCTGATGTTGATCGACTAGAAATTCTCATTGGAGGAAAACGAGCTGGTAATAGTTCCCCAGAAATCATTAATGAAGCAGCTGATATTTGTAAACGATTATTTACAGGTGGTGTTATGGATATTAATGTGTATCGGTCCCTCATTAATGAAATCGCCGATGATTATCATAGTAATTAAGTATGTAATTAGATGCAATTAGTGATAAAATCGATTAATAATAATATGATCATACACAATACTCATAGACCAGCAATGGTTAGGGTAATAAATTCACGATTACCAGTATATAAAACGACCTACGGAGATGGACTAGGTGATGTTTTTCAAGGTCTATTTAGAAGGATAGCCCCAAAACCAATACCGCTTGCAAAGCAACTAGGAATGAAAGCTATAGATGTTGTTCGTGAAAAAGGTATTGGCGCTGTTGGTGATGTTGCTAGCAAAGCATTCTCAGCAATCAAGGATAGACTAGCTCGATTAATACGACGAAAACCTCAACCAGTAAAGTTACCCAGCACTGAAGTGATGCCCGCAAATGTCAGTAAAATAATAAATCAAGCTGCTAATCAAAAACTAGCGGAGTTGGCTACCAACGCTGATGTACCAATGTCAGAAAAAAAAATATAGCCGCTAGTCTGATAGCAGGAAGCGGTCTTCGTGTTAGACGAAGACGATAATAATAAAGATGTTCAAGCGTATATCTGATCCCGCGTTTGACATGGATGCACCAGTTTTAAAAGATGAATCTGTGCGCGATTATCAATATTATTCTTATGACGCACGTACACCTGACGAGCGTGGAAGATTTGAGATACATGTTCAAGATACAAGCAGATATTTCTTACCCGCTGAAGCATTTATCGAGGTTGAAGGTGAAATTCTAAAAACAGATAATACTGAATATGTAGCTGATGTTAGTGTTAGTTTTGCTAATAATAGTATTATGGCGTTATTTAAAGGTGCAGCATATGTCATTGATGGACGAGAGATTGAGATCTGTCATGAAAACGTCGACGTTGCCACGACGATACTTGGTCTTGCGCGATATAGCGATGATTACTCAAGATCAGCTGGTCCATCAACGATGTTTGCAAAGGATACATCTAACCACGCTGAGTATAAAGTCGTAACACTAAATGCAGCTGGGAATACAGTTACAGCGATGAATCCAAATTACAATTTAGGATTTGCAACACGTCGAGCAATGTCACAAGGAAATAGAAGAGCGTTTTCATGTGCAATTCCATTATCACATATATTTGGATTTTGTAGAAATGTTAGAAAAGTTATTTTTGGAGCCAAACATGCAGTTGTACTTGTAAGAAAAGGTGCCGACGATGATGCAGTATATCACGTTGAAGGAGCTGATGATGCTGCAACTAGAGCACTTCATGGTAAAGTAGTACAAACAAAACTTTCTCTATGGATGCCAGTAATGACTCCATCAATAGCTGAAGAAGAACATTTACTTTCTTTTATGAGTCAAGGTGGTAAATCATGGTTGACAATGACCACAGATTCTATCCAGAGTAACATTAATGGTTTATTTACTTGGCAAATAGCATCACAGCAAGGTGTTTCTGCACCACGGCATATATTTATCGCGCTTCAAAATACTGCACGAATAAATAATCAAACACAAAGTAATATGATATTTGATAAACTCGGTGTTTCTGAGGTTTCTTTAAGGATAAACGGACATCAAGAACCTTCTGAAGAAGTGTTGCTAAATTTTGATTTAAATCATGTAGCACGTGCATATCATCGATTAATGACATTCATGGGGCGTGATCAGAATATTGATTCTGGTTTACAGATATCTCAGCGTGATTTTACAACACTGTATCCAATATATTACTTTTCATTAGAACACTTAGATTTGTTCAGACAATCTGTCGTTGACATAAATTTTCGAGCTCGTTTAACTCGACTGCCCGCTGGTGGTTATAGGGCAATTGCTGTTATACTCAGCGACAAAACAATGTTACTTGAAGGTGTTGGTGGACGAATGAGTTATTGATGCCCCAGTAGAAAACATGTAATTAGATCGCTCATAATAATTATAAATGTCACATCTAGTTAATGTCAGTCTGACTCCTGGTCAGATTAAAAAGCTACAATCATCATCAAAAAATATTGTGCGGCAAAAATATCACTAAAGCGAGAACAAATCGCAGGTGGTCCGAATAAGCTATCATTATCAGAACGCCAGCATAAGCATTTCAATGAAGCAAAAAAATTGAATAAAGGTATAAAACTCAATCTTTCTGCGAGTGTCATTAAAGACGTCGTTAAAATGGGTGGCATATTTCTACTTCTCGCAGCAATACCAGCATTAATAGCCGCTGCAGCCCCAGCTGTTGCAAAAGCAGCTGCATTAAGCGCTGTTGGAACCACTGCTGGAATGGCGTTAAAGAAAGCAACGGGTCAAGGAATTATGCACGCAGGAAACTTAAGAAAAAGATCACGGGCAAAACATCGCGGAAGACGTCTAAGAGCACCAAACGTTCCACAGCCGGGTCGTCTAAGATTACTAGGCCCAGTATACGGTCGCGGTCTAAGATTACCAGGGACCCCATATTCATGGTACGGAAAAGGTCTAAGATTGCCCCGGTAACTTCGTCATCGAATTCGATGATTTTTCCTATGTCTAATTTTGATTTACTTAATGCCGCTAAGCAACTGAATATAAAAAACTTTAGAGAAGTTTTTATGCGTGATCAGTTACCTACCGTTGCAATGCAACATGAAACTGGTATTATTACTCTCGATAAAAACTCTGGCCCCGGCACCCATTGGGTGGCGTATGCACTTGATCCACGTGGAATTATTTATTTTGATTCGTATGGACTGGCACCACCAAAAGAATTTTTAAGATATGTAAACACAGCACATAGTTAGAATTCGATGCGTTCTAAAATCTGGTATTCAACATTACCAACACAAAAAATAACTGATCCACCGATATGCGGTCGAGAAGTACTCGCTGTACTTGATACTGTATCAAACTCAGCAACGCCACCTCATAAAGTCGTGCATGAATATACCACGTTGTCACACTTAAACAGATACCAGTAAATATAATGGTAGATATTTATGGAAGATCTTCTCGCAAAGCTCAGCAGCAAGTCGATTTATCTAAATATGCAACTCTTGATCAGCTCAGAAATGAAATCGATGATTTATTAAATATCACAAGTGTGGATCAAAATGAAGTCGTTGTTTTTCAGGATAAACAAGGGCGATTAAAAACGAGTAATATACAACTGCCAGATGTTCTTATACGATTTCCCACCGCGGTTATTAATAATATCGTTATTTTTTCTGATCAAGGTAAAATACAAGATTCCGGTAAGTCAGTTAACGATTTTATCAGGCGAGCTGGTGATTCATTCACGGGTCGCATTATTATGAACCAAAATAAAATTATAGACCTTGGAAAACCAGCCGCAGATACAGATGCAGCAACAAATAAATACGTCGATGATCAAGAATCTAAGTACGTATTAGTCAACGGTGGTATAATGCGTGCATTTCTCAACATGAATAATAATGGTATTAATAATCTTAGAACACCAGAATCAGATTTCGACGCTGCAACGAAAAAATATGTAGACGATAGCAATATTCCTATGACAACTTCGTTAGCTACAATCAATGATGAAATGACTACACACAATGCTACTTTTACTAATCACGTACAAACTTTCTTAAATTTTCGTAGAAACATAAACAGATCTATTAATGATTTTTTTGGAACTCCACCAATCGTTGATATCAAACTCTCCGACATTAACGTGAAACTCAACGATATTAATAACGGAATACCTATTATCGTTCAAAAAACTAATCTGATTAAAATTCCACACGGACAAATTAAAAATATCGTGTACACAGTAGCATCGGGATCATCAGTATGGACACCGCAAAATAAAACTCTCGAACATACCGCAGAAGTAACTGGGTTATACAGGTTATCTATGTACGGTTTGGAAATTACTGCGGCCACTTCATCATCACCGAATGTACATTATAATCCTCTGCTGGTGATGCTAGCCAAGGACATCAAAGAAACGTTCACGTTAACATCAACGGAAATGCCCCCGAGACGTTACTACTGGTGTCTAGAATTCATAACTGAAACTTAATTAAATGACGTTGTTAGTATAATGAATCAAGTGACTGAGTCACTTATTGACGTTCAACGTCACAGATACGCTCAAGTATGTGAGTGTCAAACCAAACTAAAAAATATCATCGACGATTATACAATAAAAGTAAAAAAATATCGCAGGCGTATGGTTGATATTGATATAATCGTTTACTCAGTTTCTGCTGTTGTTGCTGGAACCGGATTATTATTATCAACAATAACAATGACAGCACCTGCAGTTGCAACAATTGTCGTTTCAACGGCAACAACATGCGCAGGCATTCTCAGTATTATCGCTAAGAAAATATCTACATGTGCAAATGATAAATTACACGAGTATATAACAAAACTACACACAGCAACAACATCTTATTCTAAACTATCATCTTATCTTTCTGCGTATCTCAGCGACGGTAAGATCTCTGATGAGGAGTTCGCAACGATAATGAAAACCTACGATGAAGCATTTAGTAATAAAGTAACCTGTGATAAGAATGAAGGTTGAATTCAAGAGATTGCGTTCTATTAAATAACGGAGTATTTTAAATAATGTCATCTTTAGAACTATTACAACAGATCGTCACTAATACAACGCCGTCAAAAACTACTATCATTAAGTTCGACCAATCCTGAATTTAACGTTAACTTTCCAACTGCAATTCCAGCAAGTGAAATAGCGCTAGCACAATTAAGAGTTTATAATAGCTGGCCAAATATCAGGTCAAAATTGTTTGGTGGACTACCAGCAAATAATTCACTTGTATTTGCGAATAAGAATAAACCTGATGGAACTCCTGATTGACAAGTTGTTGGAATTTCAACGGGCAGTTATCAAATAGAACAGATTAATGATGAGTTCCAACGCAGAATTAAATCTATTACAGGAAAAGAATCCAAAATAGCAATCACTGTTTATGAACCAACATTATCGGCGGCGACTGAAATAAATTCACCTGATTATGTTGTAGATATTTATCAAAGTTCCATCAGATCTGTGTTAGGATGGTCTGATGTTCCTGACCAAAACGTCAAATGGAATTCCAGAACCAACCATACAGGAATTTAAAACAAGCGAAAAAAGATTCATTAAAGATCCAGAATATCGAAATAACCATCCATGGAATTATATATTATTTGGATCAGATCCAAGCAAGGATAGATATTACTTTACCGATTTTGACGGTCAAAGGATCCCCAAGATAATTAGATCACCATTTGATTCCATCAGAGACGTCAGGACGCAGACTACTAGAGATATTGTTGAAGAAGAATTTTTAAAAAGATTTTTAGATGTTCTTAAGCCTGAATACGATAAAACACTTAATGATTTAAGAAGTTTATTTATTTAATTATCTCAGCATTATGACGATGGTGTAAACAATCAGATAATCGAGTCAATAAAACATTTAAATAGGATCTTATTTGATTTATATATCGCTAATCGAAGTATTATAAACCCTGCGACTAAACTCGATGGAAATCCTTACACAAATCCAAAACTTAAGCAATTATTTCTTGATCATTTCAAATAACAGAAAAAGATTTACAAACATTTATAATACCAGATTTAAATAACGCTGAAAAAAAAAACAACTCAACGATGTCATTGATGAATATTTCCCTAAAGTATTTGCAGCGTGGAAAAAAATAGTCTCGCAATCGGTTATTCTTAAACATAACAACGATCCATACAGTGCAGGCTGTCATATCTCACCTGGTATTGTTAATATAACATCAACGATCGCAGTCAATCTAGTATGTGATGTAATTGATGGCAGCTATCAAGTAGATCTTTCAAGATCTAGCCAGGCCCAGCAAGGGTATATATTGTATTCATTTAGCCCTCAAGCGCCCTCCGGGTATTTAATTGTATCTGAACCAATAAACCCCGTTTATCTACGTGTACATAATCCGTTATTATCAAGGATACATTTCAAACTTACAGACCAAATAGGACGTATTTTGGATTTGCAGAATGAAACCTTAGGTATATATCTGTATGTGAGATCATAGAGCGTTTTATCACAATAAGTCATCGTAAAACAAAAAAAAATATCAGAATAGTTTTTTTTTTTACTGGGTTAAATCGTAATTATGATAAGTAAATAACCTATATACTAGTTTTGCCAGGGATTTTGTTTAGCCATTATCACATTAACTCCACCTTCACTTTCATTACCACTTTCATTTTCATTTTCACAATGCTCTCTTAACTGTCTTATACGAAAGTTTATAATCTTTTTCTGTTCGTATTCATGAGATAGTTCTAGCTTAATTTTGTCAATAGCTCGCGAGAGAGGTACAAACAGCTTTACCTGATTATCTGTAGCTGTTGCCAGCGACTGTAACATTGCCTGCTGGATAAATTTCATGAATTTATAATCAGATGGTAGTGTGTACCTGTTTTCTAATTTGCGTTGTTGTAATGATTCAAAATCACATAGTTTTTTTCAGGATTAAGATTATCAGATATATTTACACCGTTATGCTGTAATTTATTAATCGCAGAAATAATAACATTAATGTTTTCAGAATTCATTATATTATATATTTTTGTTTAATATCAAAATAAAAAAAAAATAATAGTCCCTAAGGACTGTTTCAAGATGATTATATACATATGAAGATGATTATATACACATGATTATATACATATGAAGATGATTATATACATATTACATACATATTATTATATACATATTAGTATGATTATATACATATTATTATGATTATATACATATTATTATATACATATTATTATATACATATTATTATATACATATTATTATGATTATATACACATGAAGATGATTATATACATGTGAAGATGATTATATATATATGATTATGATTATATCTTAATTAAGGACAGCACAAAACACAGAATCTTAATTACAGTAGCGTATTTACAGCAAGCATATTTACAGCACAGTTACATATAAACTTAATTCTAAGAAACTTTAACTCTAGGACAACACAGTTACATATAAACTTATCTTATGGACGCATTCGCATAGACACCCCCCCCCCCCAGCGAATTCCTAATCGAAACGAAATATTAGAAATTCAGAGGGCTGTCTAGGCATTGCGATTTTATGTACCCCCCCAAATCAAGCATATTTACAGTAACGTATTTACAGCAACAAGCATATTTACAGCAATTATATACAGGTTTTGTTGTGGACGGCACAGTTACATATAAACTTAATTCTAAGAACTTTAACTCTAGGACAACACAGTTACATATAAACTTAATTCTAAGAACTTTAACTCTAGGACAACACAGTTACATATAAACTTAATTCTAAGAACTTTAACTCTAGGACGGCACAGTTACATATAAACTTAATTCTAAGAACTTTAACTCTAGGACAACACAGTTACATATAAACTTAACTAACTTATCTTAGGGCCTTCTCTACGTTTCAATAGATACTTGCACACCCTCCCCACATAATCAACCCGGGGAAGTGCAAAAGTACACCCACCACGTGTTGACATAGTGGGAAAGTGTGTAAATCTCTATTGAAACGTAGAACGGGGGCAGCCTTCGGCCTCAACTAAATAAGTTTTTTGGCATAATATCGCCCTCGCAGACATTTGCCGTTCACGAGATTCGAACCACGGACCTTGAGCATGAGAGTCCAGCGCGTTAGCAATCGGCCACCGGACTTCAGTATGTATACATAATGAAAATATTAGTATATAGTTAGCGCATAATGTAATTAAAGCATACAGAATAAAATCAGAATTTATTGTAAATGTATTGTGAATTTCTTAATAAAATCAGAATTTATTGTAAATGTATTGTGAATTTCTTAATAAAATCAGAATTTATTTTCAGTCTCCAAATGCTTGAAACTGCATTACACAAAACCCACAGCTAAAAGTCTGTATTAATCAGACGTTGCCAAGGATACTAAAATAATCGATAAGCTACGAACACGCAATGCCATTCATTTCTAAAATTAACCTCATGTACAATTCACTGTTGGGTCGCGCAAAGCGTTTCATAAGAATATGGAAAATATAAATATTATTGAGATTTTATACGATTCATAGAATAATGTGCATAATAGCATCATTATTTATACAACGATGAAATTATTGAAAATTCTCAATTGTTGTAGGGTCAAAACCCCAGCGATTCTCTAATTGATTTTGATGATTTTTTTGATAAATTTGACAATAACTCACTAAAAACTGATAAAAAATAAGAAATTTTGATCAAAAATCACTTCATTTTAGCAAAAAATAGTGATATTTTAGCCAAAGATTTCTATAAAATCGAAAAATCATCAAAATCAATTAGAGAATCGCTGGGGTTTTGACCCTACCAGCGCTATAAAATCTAGCCGAATTTCATTGATTTTTGGTCATTTTTCATGCAAAAAACGAGATTTTCGAACAAAAAACCAACAAAAAAACGAGATTTTCAAACAAAATCAACAAAATAAAAAAACATTAAATATTTATAAAGGCAATTTTTATTTGCAATACTGTTGAGATTTATATGTATAACTAAATTCATTGAAATGTTTTTACAGTCGAAGTTTGGACAATCAGAGAATGTGATATATGTTTTGTGTACTATTGAAAGATATATCGATACTTACTCAAAACAGTGTGTGTTCTGACCCAAACTCGCAATATCACTAGTACAACAAGTACGACAACTACGATATTTACTATTATGCTTGACGGAGTTGTCTCGCTTCCTTATCTGATACCATTGCATCATGAAACTATGAAAGCTAAAAGATACTGGTTCATGAAGAAGGTTCTGGTAGACTAACATACTGGAATATGCTTTTTTGTAGAAATTTTTGGGAAAATGTAGATTTTTGTATATTATTTGCGACAAATTGTACCGATTGTGGATGTATACCAAAATATTTGGCAGCCAAATTAATTGATTTGAACACAATTTCTTCGCCATCTGTATTTACGGATTTAACAGCTTTTCGTCCGAATATTTTACACCTCGCTGTATTTCCCGACTTGCAATTTTGACTCCGTGTAACAATTCGCAGGTTATTAAGCGAGTTATCAAGCTTATCACCGTTAATGTGATCAATTACATGTCCATCTTTAATGACCCCAAAATAACACTCGAACACGAACCTATGTGATAAATATCTTTTTCTTTTGGCCAGCAGCAGTAAATCTAAGATAACCAGTATTATCAACATTACCGACTGGTTTCTTTAATCTGCAGTTCCTAATTACACCATCACGAGATGCTTCATATTTGGTGATTATTGGATGCTTCACAAACTCATTTTGCTCCATTTATATACTAATATCATTTGTTTAAATTATTATTTTGAAAATCTAGCGAGATAATCTTCTTCGGTTTTTATAGGAGACTCAGAAGATGTATTTTTTTTATCGTAATGTCGTTTCAGCTCTCTGTATTTTTCACCCCCGCATTGCGCACACAGTTGAGTTTTTCCTCTGACTCCAACACCACACCGCATACACGGTTTTGGTCCAAAACTACCTTGTCTAACGCATTGCATATGAAAGCCACAGAATTCGTTTACGCATGCTTTGTTACAAGGAGAAGCATATCTGATCATAAGCCAATGGCATCGATTCTTTGTTTGAATCATATAAAAAAGATTAAAATTCAATTAAATATATATTTGTCCTCATTATAATAATGCAGGAATTATCCGCGATTGAACATTCCGCAGCTAGATTTGATCTTGACAGACTGCCGAAACACAAATTTAGTTTTTCTATGCAAGATCTAGCTTTAACGAATAACGATATAACAAAACGTATCCGTGAGGCCAAAAAGGAATTTCGCGACGATGGTGCAGCTCATGTGTAGTCGACATTCAGAATTGGAAATACTGTTAATGTGATGAATGACAAATGAGGAAGAGATTATTGATTACCTTGTTCAGAAATATTTTATTTTAATAAAATTTATTGTAAAGACAGACGATGACACTTGGATTATTCGTGACAAACGTGATTCTGTCCATAAGTCAGGAAATAATATTGTTCTTAGTAAAAATTCCAGACCAGGAATACTGACTGGTATTGACAAACCATATTACGAGCGATCATACCCTGTGACTGCGGTTGTATACGCGGTATATCCGTTAAATAATAAACCTGATGTCAAGGATCTCAAACCCATGAAATTGTCAAGAATAAATTGCTTAGCTGAACGGGTTACAGAACACTTCACAAACGCGATACGCGGAAACGGTTTAACGGATTTACGACGTAAAAAAATAAACACATGGGCAGAAACAGTTAAAGATACCGGAGCGTCCATCAGCGACGTTGCTGAGCTGGAAAAGAAATTAAAATTCCCAATAACAGTGAAGACGTTAACCGGAGAGATTTTGTACAAACCAAAATATAAATCAAGAGGAGCTTCGATAGATATTATTGATCATAACGCACATGCATGGACTGTGGCAGTAACAATATTTCCACGAGACAGAACGGTTAAATTTCATAATGGTCATGTATTCGATGCTATCAGAAATATCAGTAAAATTGACCTTTGTATCTGTGTGGCTGTTTCAGAGTTCGGAATATGATTATCATGATCAGTTTGTACGGTCTAATGGTGATATTTATCGTACAGAATCTCTCCATAAAGAAATGAAAAATCTTGCACAACGCATTTGGCGTGAATACACATCTGATGACATTAAGGTTGAACAATTACTTAATAACTGTTTTACCGTTCCATCAGTCGCTGCTCACTACGCTCAGCAGAAATATTCATGGAAGCCGACACGATTGGAATTTCTTGAAGATGTCCAGAAAAGTTGTATCGAATACGGACACGGTGGATTGTGGAATACTAAATACGATTATAATGACGTTATCTCTGTTGATATGGTAGCGTGTTATCCTGGAAGTTTTCTTGGATACGGAGAGTGTTCTGAATAATTTAAGAGATTTGGTCATCCGACACACGAGATGACCAGAGTATCGATAAACGGGCCTTTACCTTTTGATTTAACCGGATTCGCCTGTATAGAGTCGTTCGAGTTTTACGAGGAACTCCATCCGATTGTTTATGCGTGGTTTGGAAGACATTGGGCTCCAATAGCACTAATACAGTACATGCTTGATGCTGGAATTTTAATGTCGTTATGCATAAGTGAAGCAATTCTATCATACCGCGTGCAGAAACAAGTTTGGTTGCCAGAACCGGATGTATTTAATGATGCCAAAAGAGATTTTTCTGATCCTGAAGATGATATTGTTAGTGAATGCAGGAGAGAGTGTGATGAGAAATTTGCAAAAGATCTCGGCAGAAAAATAATCGGTAAATTTACGCAAGGAGGATCATATGATCATAACCGAGCGTGTACAAGATTAATCATGGACGATGCTGAACTCGATTTTATAATCGCTGATACAACGGAGATAAACAAATTTATAGGTCGCAGTAATGCTTTTTTATCAGACGGAACTAAATTAGGTACAATTGTGAGTTGTACTGATGGCGAGTCACCGCAGTTTACTCATTTAAGATCTTCGATGTTAGCGTATGTTTCGATAAATTTATTATCTATGATAAACAGATTTCCTCGTTATGCAGTCAGAGTCGCGACAGATTCATTTTATATAACTAAAAAATATGCGGATTCGTTAAAACAATTGCGTATTAACGATCATGCA